>OZ024908.1:83531598-83591598 GCA_964017125.1 Flabesymbios commensalis | reverse complement strand
TCAGTCCGTTATGGAGAAATGGGCATTATACGTTATTCTGACTTAAATTGACACGTTTACAAGTGGTTTATTAACCCTTACAGCGCTGAATAACTAATTTGTAAAAAACATCGCGACCAAAGGGTTTTTCGATTTGAAATCATCATAAATGTCTTAGTTAGCTCATTCTGATTTTATAGGTCTACGACCATTATAAATATTTTTTTCTTACAGTGTATGGATCGACTCTAGACGTCAGAATCTGAAGTCTACAGACGTCAGATTCTGACGACTAAAGTCGATCCTCGCGCTGTAAGAGTTAAACAATGTATTGACAACGTAAGGACAACATTTATTGGTATTTATTGTTTATTTTTTCAATTTTCTACCAGGGCGGTGGGAATTATGATATCAATTCATCCAGTTGGTATTGTCCATTACCAGATTACCCCCGGTGGTAATAATAATATCAGAAGCAGGATAAAGCCTCTTTCATTTTATCAGGTATCTCCTATCTGCCCTAAACTACATACTGGAGGTTATTTAGTGTCTCTGAGAAGTGGTATTTTTCACATGCAGCCTTTGTTTTATTTAGCTTTTGACCAATACATATTTAAAACAGATACAAAAATATATACATTACATCATTATAATATTATCTGATTATATACAACATTGGTGGTGCTGCGCTAAAACAGGCTTATAGAAGTCTCTGCAAGCTAAGCCGCAACTATATTCATATTCATCTATGTACAAAAAATAAAAGCATACAAAGTTTTAAAAAAAATATACATAATATATGTTTCACGTGCGAACTGGAAGTAACTGGAAATAATAATGTAAGCTTCACCACTTATCAAATTGGTGATAATCATGATCATAACGCACTATCACCATGATTAGCCAGCTGTGGCTTATGGTTATAAATGTATATGATGTGTTACATCAGCTAAAAGACGGTTACCGCATAGCTTATTATACTACTCATGCTGCTGTATACCAAACTTGGTCATGTCAGGCAGGCAGGCAGGCAGGCAGGCAGGCAGGCAGGCAGGCAGGCAGGCAGGCAGGCAGGCAGGCAGGCAGGCAGGCAGGCAGGCAGGCAGGCAGGCAGGCAGGCAGGCAGGCAGGCAGGCAGGCAGGCAGGCAGGCAGGCAGGCACGGTTGTCATTTGAAGGTATGAATTGGCACAAGCGAACCAACCAACCCCTTCTATATTATGGGGAGCGACTTTAGACGTACGAATCTGACCTCTATGGACTTCAGATTCTGACGTCTAAAGTCTATCCCCGCACTGGAAGAATAAGCAAGAATAAGCAATAAATATTCAGAATCTTTAATTTCAAACAAGATATAAAACAAATTCTCGTTCCTTTATCATGTTTATGATGTATTTTTTAAAACGGAAATCATTATTGTATCCATATACATTTTCAAAACAAAATATTACGGTTTCAGTCCTTCCCATCATGTCATGTGATATCATGATTTGCTTTGAGTGTGATGACACGTACAGCACCTCTCCTGTGTACAGCGTACTTCCCATGGTGTCATGTCATATCATGATTTGTGTTAAGTTAAGTGTTATGACACGTATCGTACATCACCTGTGTACAGCGCACATCACACTTCCCATGGTGTCATCATGGTCATGGCATATCATGATTTGTGTTATGTGTTATGACACGTATCGTACATCACCTGTGTACAGCGCACACCACACTCCCCATGGTGTCATGTCATATCATGATTTGTGTTATGTGTTATGACACGTATCGTACATCACCTGTGTACAGCGCACACCACACTCCCCATGGTGTCATGTCATATCATGATTTGTGTTATGTGTTATGACACGTATCGTACATCACCTGTGTACAGCGCACACCACACTCCCCATGGTGTCATGTCATATCATGATTTGTGTTATGTGTTATGACACGTATCGTACATCACCTGTGTACAGCGCACACCACACTCCCCATGGTGTCATGTCATATCATGATTTGTGTTATGTGTTATGACACGTATCGTACATCACCTGTGTACAGCGCACACCACACTCCCCATGGTGTCATGTCATATCACGATTAGTGTTATGTGTTATGACACGTATCGTACATCACCTGTGTACAGCGCACACCACACTCCCCATGGTGTCATGTCATATCATGATTTGTGTTATGTGTTATGTGTTATGACACGTATCGTACATCACCTGTGTACAGCGCTCATCACACTTCCCATGGTGTCATGTCATATCATGATTTGTGTTATGTGTTATGACACGTATCGTACATCACCTGTGTACAGCGCACACCACACTCCCCATGGTGTCATGTCATATCATGATTTGTGTTATGTGTTATGACACGTATCGTACATCACCTGTGTACAGCGCACACCACACTCCCCATGGTGTCATGTCATATCATGATTTGTGTTATGTGTTATGACACGTATCATACATCACCTGTGTACAGCGCACATTACACTTCCCATGGTGTCATGGCATATCATGATTTGTGTTGAGTGTTATGACACGTATCGTACATCACCTTGTAAACTATTGACCTGTAGTAACAGTAATAATAGTTTCGGAATGCAGTTAAATTATTTGAGTTGAGCAGTGTGTTATATTAGCTGAATGCATAACGGAAAACAGTTATTATTAAACCATTGTATTTGTATTACCTTGGGCCAACATTGGGCCAGCAATGCCAGCGCTAGGCCAGCATTGGGATGGAATGTGTCAGCGTCGAAGCGCATTGGGCCGGCGTTGTGCCAGCGTTGCCACTAGGACAGGTGCGAACATGCCTCATTATAGCAGTGATGGCGAGGATGTTCTGCCGAACAGACATTTGTGGACCCAGGGCACGGTTGGAAGGCCATGAACAAGGTCTACAACGTGTCGTCGGAAGCTACAAGTCTGCACACTAATAATACAGATATTATGTAATACTTATTATATCATTGAGTAGCTAGATGTGCGTAGTAATTATATTCAAATAAAAGGGTCGATAGTGGTCATGCAAACGTATCTCTGAGACCCCACCTTTAGAGATCAGCAGCGGAATAAAAATGGTGGCAGAGATGATTGTGAGCAGCTAGACCAAAGAATGCTGTTTTGGGGTTGGTCCACTGTCTAGGACATCGGACCAACATTGGGCTAGCATTGGATCAATGCCCTTGTTAGCTGAGTTACTTGTGTGAGCAAGGCTAGACGATGGCACAGTTAGTCTATGTTATACTCGGAGAAGTCTGCCAGTGCGCAGGCGCAGAATTTATAACATAGAGACAGCCAGAGAAAAAGAGCGAGAGAGCTCTGAGAGAGATGCGCGAACCACCATAGAGTAAGGACTGACTATTGTCTGTGAGCATGTTATGACCATGATCAAGAATTTATTAACCTTAATTAAGCTTCTCCTCAGCAACCCATTGGGACCTGTTTCATGTTTACATTTTAACTCTGTCAACGCTGAATTTTTTTGTTTAAACCATGGGACTAAATGGTGTTTTCAATTAGAAATCATCGTAAATTGTCCTAGTTAGTTCTTTTCGGTTCATTTGAATGCATATAATACAGGTCTATATTTTAATTATCTCAGTGCTGATATCGTCTTTATACGTCAGAATCTGACGTCTGTAGACGTCAGATTATGACGTATAAAGACGATCCCCACACTGAAAGGGTTAATTGCATATTTGGCACTAAAAGCATAAGTGCACTTACCAAAAATAACATCAATGCTTGTTTAACGTTGGTGCACCGTCTGTTACATCGGCCCAGCATTTAACCAGCACTCTCCACGTGTCAAGCTCCCATATATATTTTTTCAATCTGCCCCCCCTTTTTTAAAATTCTATATCTGCCCTGGGTTGTATTTAAATTATATCGAACAAAGTTTGGGTGACCCTCGCCTTATCGGTTATTTCTAATCTTAACGAGGGTATCCAAACCATGAACTTGTGGAATAAACGTGTTTGTCTGTCTATCCTATATTTTATTCTAAATATTTATAAAATGTTATTTTGATTGACAATTCACTGTTGGTTGAAATACCGTCAGCAGCGGAGTAAACATAGATACGCATTATTTAGGTGTGAATATATATAGCCTAAATAATCGAGATAATTACATAATAATCAGTTAGATAACCACACCGACAAGAGTCATGCGATATGGACCTATATATAAATATATTTGAATAATTTATAGTCAAGGTTGTTTGGGGAGAAATGTTATTGATTGACAGTTACATCACTGTGCGCTGCTTACAGGTAGATTTCCGGGAAGGCCGTGCCTCCACAGTGATAACCACTTTGCAGAGTGGCAGATACACCCTTTCATATCTAAGGGGACGATATATTTTCAGATGGATTTACCAAGTAGCATCCAGAAAGTATTCAAAGGTTGGGAGCCTGTTTTTTAATTCCCATATTTTCCTTACCTTAAGATATAAAGTGGGTGGTTAGGATCGTTGGCAAGATTGCTTTAATTCTTATGACATTATTTGTGTTTTAGGCTCAGTTTATCACCCTGATGACATCGCAAGGCTCTGACACAGAGACCTTCATTTTTAAATGTAATATTTCAAAAAGATCACAAGTTTACGCCTGCTAAGTGTTCATAGGCACTTGAAATATTCGTTTCAATTTCATGGCATCCGAGTTTTTCGGTAGGCGGCGCGAGTGACGTATATCCACAGCTAGCTGTGGATATAAAATGGCGGTCAGTGTTACCGGGCCTACGGCAAAGTTAGACAGCCCGACATGCCGGTTTATGTGGTTATTTATCTTTTTAGATGGATTTGAGAGAGCTGATCATTTGTCTGTAGGCTTTTGTATGTGAATCTGTACCATGGTACTTCACATTGCATCATGTACATCATCATCTGAATAATAAACTGTACCACAGTTTGTCTCGTGTGCTTGTCTTTGTAATGTGGGCGCAAAATGTTTCTTCAAATGAATCGGAAAGAGCTAAGATATTTATGATGATTTCAAATTAAAAATCACCCTTTGGTATTTTCCGTTGTATACAAAAAATATCCTCAGCGCTTAAAGGAGTGATTAGCGTCACCCCTCATAGACTGTATATATTTATTATGTTTTTGAAGTCAATTAGGCTGTTTGTGTTAGAAATGTTATCGATTGATAGTGTTACGTCACCTTGTGCGTTACTTACAGGTTGACTTCCGAGAAGGCTGCGCCTCCGCGGTTCCAGTGTATCACGCCTTGTGACGTAGCCTTAGATGACGTCATCGCTGAGGAAGAAGCTACCGAGCAGGTGTCTCCGGCGAAGGAGGAGAGGCGGGAAGAGCGGGGATAGACGGCAGTCCATTCTGACCTCAGAGACTATATCTCTGATACCACACGCTCATTCCGCCGTATGCACGCATGGCGATTGAACAGATTTATCAGCCGTTAGTGAGCGTTACCACGTGATTTTATAACCATTCCTATAACCACGGAACTATTTTGGTACTCACTTCGACTCATTACTTATCCTTTTTTCAATATTTAATTTGATCTTAGAGTTTGCTACAGGTAAGGGCTATTTATTCTGTTTAGTAGTGGATAAATTGAACCAGCACAATTCGCATGTCATTCAGTAATTTATATTTGCCAGTGTTTTGAAGCCGATTGTAAATTCTGTCAGAAAAACGTAAACATGGACCTTCTCACAGCAGCGCGTAGGCAGAAAAAGTAATCCATTGAATATTTTCTATTTCTATGTGAATAGAAAATCACATGTGGCGGAGTAGTGGTGTTTTATATTTGCCATATATATTCAGGACACTTAAGCGTGTTTATAAGCCTACAGTTGTTATATCAACAAAACTGCTCAAAATGAGCAGTTTTTGTCCAAACATGGCGTGTGGTTACAGAGAGAGAGCGGGGTTGACCTGAGCGACATCTATGTGTGGAGAATGACGGCAGTCCCGGGTGTCTGGAGGGCAGTGTCATCTCATTCATCTCACCACCCTCAAGCATCTCTCCTGGCCCAGTTTAGCCTACATGTTCACAAAGGTGGCCTAAGCCCCATTTATTTCATTATGTTATTTCATTTACGTGTAATGACAAATAACACTGAATAAGGCTTTATGCCTATAAAATATATGTCTGTCTGTCTGTCTGTAGATTTAGGATGCCCCGGAAAACACGAGACGTTGACCCAAAGATGAGTTAACGTTGGCTCACCGTCTTCGACGATCGGCCAACGTTAACCCAGCATAAGGTCAACATATTTTGCTTTCTCGCACGCGATCATATAAAATCCTCCACCTCAACCACCGCCCCCCCCTCCCCCCCATCGAGCACTGGATGCTTATCCTAATGTCGGGCAAATGCTGGCTCAGCGTCGTAGACGTTGGGCCAGCATTAAACCAACATTTGTCAATGAATCGCGTTTGTCGGGTCGCCTGGGACAAAATATACTTTTTTCATCGTTTTTTCAGTGTAATTTGGATTTTGCAATTCTGTTGATATGATTTTAAGTTTGATGGAGTGACATATTATAATCTTCAGCCACCAATATGTGTGCGGCACGCAATTAACCCCTTCAGTGCGGGGACCCTCTTTATACGTCAGAATCTGACGTCTGTAGACGTCAGATTCTGACGTATAAAAACGATCCCCGCACTGAAAGAGTGAAAATATTTCTAGCGGCCGTAGTCACATAATCTTGATAACATAGGTATTCAAATGAATCAGAAAGAGCTAACTAAGACATTTATGATGACCTCAAATTGAAAACAAACCTTCATAGTCTCCATGCTTCATATGCAAATAATACAGCGTTGTAAGAGTTATAGCTCCGCTTTGCGAGGGTGTAGCCTTGGCAGGGCAAGATGCACAGCAAGCTCTGTTAATATATCACGTGAAACTTTGTCTTTGATGGTGAGAAGAAGATAAAATATTAACTTGCTGAATTTATTTTCGTATACGCCTGACTTTGATTATCGCGCTACGGCGACACAGACAGGCAATGACAGGTCTAAAAATTGTTTTGAGTTTGTAAAATCCTGCCTGCTAAAGTTTTTTCCTGGCTGATTTATCGATTATTTAACGTACAAAATCCGCTTCAGCATGTTTAGAATGGTAATTAAATTAACAGGTCTACAAAGGCCGTGCTTGAAAGATGCAATGGCAGAGGAGGTTAACCCTTTCAGTGCGGGGACCGACTTTAGACGTAAAAATCTGATGTGTGTAAATCTGACGTCAAAAGAATCTGACGTCTATAGACGTCAGATACCGACGTCTGAAGTCTATCGCCGCTCTCAATGAATTAAAAAAATTATAATTGTCGTCGACCATGTAGACCCATAACCATGATAATATAGGTATTCAAATGAAAAACTGTTGGTTTCCATGGTTTATACGAACATATTTCTGCGTTGTAAGGGTTAAACAAATGCATGATTTTACTACTTTTCTGGCAGCCCATCAAACACGACATTTTCAATCAATGTTGTTTTATTGTAAGCCAACAGCCTGCGACGCTGGGCCAACATCAAAACAACGCTGCCGTTTACCTAGCTTATTTTGACCTGATTTGACTGTTTTTGTTGCCAGGTGAGAAGAAGACGTAGACTGAAGCCTGATTTGGAGATTACGCCTAGGTGACACCTGTGGAGCGCCGGTGATTCTGACGTCGCCGAGGCCACAGTCGCCTGGCAGATTCAGAAGCTCTGTGTCAGAGAGAGAGAGAGAGGCGCTGGCTGAATGTATGCCTGCAGGAGGTCTTCTTGTGGTTATTGATACAGGTGTGCCATCTGATTATACCCCGTGGTCCTCATTGTACATCGCTCTCAGCCACCGGATCTCGTGACCACCGGATCTTCACCAGTATCATAGAAGGGTATTACAGTGAAGTACCAGCTGTAATTAAGAAACAGGACGACACTTCTCTGATGTTCATGTGTAAGACTAGAATATCATCATATGACAGAGACTATATTGACCAAAGATATTGAGTAAGAAAACGCAATTTTTCTGATGTAGAAGAGCATAATACTATAAGTTAATCACAGTGGAGTACGAGCTGCAATTAAGCAATATTACGAATCGCCTCTGATGTTCATATGTAAACTGGTAAAACCGGAAAGTAAGCATATGACAGAGAGTGTATCGGGTGTATTGACCAAGGATATCAAGTGACTGGACGAAACTTCTCTGATGTGCATGTGTACAACTGGAATATAATCATATGACAGAAAATATATTCACCAAGGATTTAAGGCATATTAGGCAAGGATATTACGCATATGACAGAAAATATATTGACCAAGGATATTAAGTGACATGATGTCCATGTTTAAAACCCGAATATAATCATATGAGAGAAAATATATTCACCAAAGATATTAAGTAACAAGACGACACTTCTCTGATGTTCATGTATAATACTGGAATATAATCACACGACAGAGAGTATATTGACCAGGGATAGGACACCGGACCTTATATAATGCGCATATACTGAGTCTGGCTAAGTAGTGTTATGAACACACCCAGAACACCTGGACACCAAGGCGGATTTAAAGTAATCTCTCAGTCACCCAGTCATGGGCTGTACCCCAAGCATACATGTCTCGCAAACTGGAATAGTGTACTGCCGTGGATCTGAAGACTCGAACTCGCCGCACCCCACGCTCGGCACGGCGGCCGTGCCCTCTGTGAACAGTCAGGTGGACGTGGTGGGCCAGGCCTCGGCCTCCAACGTCGTCACCCCCGTCACCACCATCTCCGCTCTTGGGTCCTCCACCACCACCACGCCCTCACCAAGACGCACCAAGATGAGGTCCCCCTTCCTCAAAGTTCACGATGACGTGAGTGATCCAGCGTCACGACAGGTAAGCCACGCGCGAAACGTACACGATCCCCCAGCGAACACGAGACGTTGACCCAATGGTGGGTTAATGTTGGGCCGACGTCGGAGACGGTGGCCCAACATTAAACCAGCATTGGGTAAACGTCTCGTGTTTCCTGGGCTACGACTTGCTGTTTTAACCGTTAACCTGCCAAGCGCGACCATAATCTTTTTAAGTCCATTTTATTGCCGTTTAAATCCCAAATATTTTGAAAAAAATGAGCGTTTAAACACCAAGATTTACAAATGTTTGGTCTCAAATTAAACAAATATGAGTAATTTTCACCCACTTGAAGTTACCGCGATCCACAACTTCAAGTGAGTGAAAATTAAAATTATTTTATTTAGCGCTTTAAGGGGTATTGTTGGGCCAGCGTCGTAGACATTGGCCCAATATTAAAACAGCACAGGGTCGAGACAGGTGGATTATCCCCTCAACGCAATACGTTAATCCTGTGCCGATCTATTGCTGGGCCAACATCACAGATGGTGCGCCGGCATTGGATGAATGTGGGTTTTTTTCAGAATCGTTCTGCCATACGAAGGCCGTAAAAGTCAAACAGCAGTAACCGTTTACTTGCAAAATAAGCAGTTACTGCTGTTTGCCTTGGCACAGCGCAACATTCAATATTTTGAGACCAAATCAAACAAGTTGTGCAACAGATGGCTGGAAATATCTCACCTTTTTGTGGAGGGCGGCTTTTGCTTACTGGCAAACGAATGGAAAATATTAATTTTAATCTGTTAATCTAGGTACAACTTTATTTAAAACGAAAAATATATTTATATAACATGTATAAAGGCCTACTATTGGAATTTAATTCCACGACGTTTCTCCATTCAATGCTAGCGGTCATTTATGTGCCAGTAATTGTGAATTTTTTAAACTCAAGTACAACCCTTTTACTGCTGGGGATGACATGTGTCTGAATATCGACACTTTGACTACTGGGGGTGGGGAGGGGGGGGGAGTGACATGTATCTGCTGAGAATATTAAAATGGATCAATGTCCTTCATTTAACCTTTAATCATCATGATCAATTGGTATCCCAATATTATGAATCCGGGCTATATAATAAAAAAAATCTGTTGAAAAGCGAATACGGTCATAATCACTTCTTCGTCTTATCTGCTATGAGTTTTGAATCTATGTAACCCTTTATGCGCCATGTCGCAGATAGTGACTATGTGACTTACATTGAATAAAATTAATCATGTTAATATAACACAACATATGACATATCTGGTCTAAAAATCCTAAAATTAATGGCCAAAGTGTAATAAATGGACACCCATTCAACGAAAAGACGGTGCTTCACGTCACCTGGTGGTAAATTGCCAATCAGCACCCGTCATTCAGTGTTTGTGTCGAGTACTACACTTGGGCCAAATTAACCCTTTAACTGCCAAATTATTCAATCCAAATTTTCACCCACTTGAAGTTGTGTCTCCACAACTTCAAGTGAGTGAAAATTATTCAGATTTGACAAAAGGGAGGTCAACTGTTTTCAAATATTGCTGATTGATGTCACATTTTATCTTTAACATAATTATTTAAAAGGTGGTACCTAATGTGCTAATAAAAAATGAAAACCCGAATATATGCGGCACCGGCGGTTGAAGGGTTAAGATTATCTTACCTTTCTCTTATTCCCATTTGACAAGTGAAGATCCTATTAATTGTTCTAATGGAAATAAGAGCAAGTTAAGCATGTTAAGATAATCCTAATTTTAACCCTTTAACTGCCGGTGCCGCATATATTCGGGTTTTCATTTTTTATTAGCACATTAAGTACCACCTTTTAAACATGTTAAAGATAAAATGTGACATCAATCAGCAATATTTGAAAACAGTTGACCTCTATATTGTCAAATCTGAATAATTTTCACTGACTTGAAGTTGTGGATCGCGTCAGCGGTCCACAACTTCAAGTGGGTGAAAATTCAGATTGAATAATTTGGCGGTTAAAGGGTTAAGACGTATTCAGGTTTTAATTAATTCATTCATTCATGAATTCATTCAATCATTCAATCATTCATTCTTGCATTCATTCATATATTTATTCATCCATTCATTCAATCATTTACTCATTCATTCATTAAGTCATTCATCATGTTCATTAATTCATTCGTTCAAATCATCGGTATCAAAATAAAATACATGACATTTTATAAAATTGCGTAGTTTTAACCATTTAGGCCATATTCGTTTCACATATATCAAGTCACAGTTATTGGGAATCATGGAATGAAATGAGTGTTTAAACATCAACATTTGATCTGAAATGAAACAAACATGGTTAATTTTATCCACCTGGAAGTTGTGGGACGCTGTAGCGAGACACAACTTCAAGTGCATGGGTGCAAATTCAGAATGAAGAACTTCGCGAGGAAAGCGTTAATTGATGGACAGCATTCCGTCTTCCCAGTGAATAGATGACAATCTGTGGCAGTTAAACGTATTAACTTTTAAAGCTCCAAATTAAATAATTTAAATTTTCACCCACTTGAAGGTGTGTACTGCGACCCACAACTCCAAATGGGCGAATATTGCTCATCATGCTCATATGTGTTTAATTTGAGACCAAACATTTGCAAATCTTGATGTTTCATCATCCATTTCATTCCAGTAACAGTGATTTGATCGGCTAATAAAATGGATTAAAAACGACTATTGTCGTCATGCTAAGCGGCTTGAGGATTAACGTGCTCGTTGGCAGTGCAAACAGGGTACGAGTATACCCAGAAAACACTGCGTGGTTATGTTTAAGTTCATAGTTATTCACCAGGTGGCACTCACCCTCACTGATAATTGACCAGGCGCCCATTCCACTAAGAATCTTAAAATTAAGATTATCTTAACTTTCTCTTGTTTTCATTGGAAAAGTTAGGATTTATGGAAATGGGAGAAAGCCAAGATAAACTAAATTTTAAGATGTCTGGTGGGATGGACCTCTGGCCTTTTAACCCTTTCACCGCAAGATTATACAATTTTAATTTTCACTCACTTGAAGTTGTGTCTCGCTGACGCGATCCACAACTTCAAGTGAGTGAAAATTATTCACATTTGACAAAATGGAGGTCAACTGTTTTCAAATCTTGCTGATCGATATCACATTTTATCTTAAACATATTTAAAGTGTGGTACTTAATCATGTTAATGTGCTAATAAAAAACGAAAACCCGAATATATGCGGCACCGGTGGTTAAAGGGTTAAAAGATTGATTACATGCCACAGCTATTAACATTGCGATGAATATACATGGTCCATAAGCTGATAAGAGAGAATACAATAAAATACTTTATGTAACACCATCTGACCATATTTGGCCTGAAAAACAAGCTAGGTCTGACAATCATAGTAACACTGTGACCATCAGACCTCCAACCTGAGCCGGTTTGATGTTGGGCCAGCGTCGCAGACGGTGGGCCAACATCAAACCGGTTCAGGTTTAAAATCGCGTGTTTACTTGGCAGCAAGCAGGAGAAGCCAACAACTCATTGTAAGATTAACCTTTAAAGCGCTGAAGTGTTTTTGTATAAACCATGGAGACATAAACGTGTTCTTTTTCAATTTAATATCAGCATACATGTTTCATTTGAATACCTATGTTATGGGTTTACGGCCGTTATCATGGTTATCATGATTATAAATTGTTTACTCTTTTAGTGCGGGGATCTACTTTGGACGTAGATTTTGACGTCTAAAGTCGGTCCCCGCGCTGAAAGGGTTAATATCGAAGGCTGGGCCAGCTAACAGTGGATTGACGTCTCGTACTCTCTTATCAGTGGATGGTCAAGATGTACACGGATCTACTATCTCACATCAGATGCCTTGTAAATTCTGATACCATAATAGTATGCACTAGTATACACTTTTAACTTGCTGTTAACCCTTTGACTTCCAGGCCGGGGTGCATGCCAGGATCCAGATATACTAGTGTAGGAGTTCTATTTTTCGTCATTTGAAGCTGGAATTGCTAACGCAATTTCCAGCTTCAAATGACGAAAAATACATAAATGTAGTATATATTTGACGAAAATTTGTGTCATTTTATGGTTACGTTCATTGACGAATGACGACGGAAATTTCCGTCATGTATGGTAGTGAAAAGGTTAATGATTAATATTGTCGTGAACCCCAGTATTGTATGTACATGATAATGAAGGACCCATCTCGTACAATAATTATATATGAACCCAATTAGCTGCTACATTCTTTTAATAAAAATTAACGCTGTCGTCGGAGCTATGTTATAACATTAATACATTTTACCCTATCAAAAATAAGTACAAGTTATTGTCCACCACCCCACTAACTGTATAAAATCAATACCCCCCCCCCCCCGGACGCGCGCGAGAAGAACCCTCCCGGCACTATTAGTGTTAATGACACCATAACAAGCTGCGGACCTGAATCAGGAAATCAGATTGACACGTATGACGTCAGCAACGTGTCCCACAGCTATCCCGCCCTGCTAAGACAAACAGCGGTAACTGATGTTTGCCTCTGCTGGACCAGACACTGCTATCTGCAGGTGCAAAGACAAACAGCAGTAACTGCTTACTAAAAGTAAGCAGTTACTGCTGTTTGTCTTTGCGGTGACCAGACACTGCTATCTGCAGGTGCAAAGACAAACAGCAGTAACTGCTCACTAAAAGTAAGCAGTTACTGCTGTTTGTCTTTGCGGTGACCAGACACTGCCATCTGCAGGTGCAAAGACAAACAACGGTAACTGCTTACTTGGAACATAAGCAGTTACTGCTGTTTGTCTTTGCGGAGATCACACAGTACTAGCTGCAGGTGCATTTATTGTTGCCATGGCACCTGTTTCCACGGATAAAGCGGTTAGGCCACTATGGTTAGTTTCTCTGTTGAGGCAGGGCGAAGAAAAAACATTTAGGAAAAAACCTAATCAGTTAATAGGTCTAATCTATAATGTTTTATTTTCTATTTATAGAAAATTTAATGAGGGCGACCAAAAACAAGCTTTGGGCAAATTTCTGGGAAAGTTAATGAAAAAGTTATCGATTGCGATGAACAAAACACGCAAAAAATACATAGTATAATTTTTGTATACATCTTCTGAAAATAACTTTTTTCCGGAAATTGGTAACCATCCAATACGCACGCTGGGTAGAGCAAACAAGATCATTTGGCAATGTACGGCTCATGTAAACATAGAAGAAAACAAAGTGGCATTCCATCCGCAAAAAACACGATACGCTGACCCAATGTTGTTTTGCTGTTGGGCCAACGTCGCAGACGGTGGACGAACAGTGAAACAATATTAGGTCAGCATCTCGTGTTTGTTGGGATGACTGTAACCATGGTAACGTTAAAAATACAACAAGTCGTAAGTATATTTATTACGGTGTTTTACCGATGCGACTAATATTATTGTTCTGTTTTGTTGGTTTTGTTTTACCAAGGTGTAGAATGTCCTTAGTTTTACTTAATTACTGCGACGCTGGACCAACATTATCCCTTATATTGCTTATTTAATCTACTTAAATTTTCACCCCACTTGAATTTATGTCTCGCTACCGCGACCCACACAAGTGGTTGGAAATTATTTATTTTTGTTTAATTTGTGGTCAAACATTTGCAAATCTTGATGTTTAAAAACTCCAATGACGATGATTTGACCGGCTTATAAAGATGATGAAAAACGACTGTAGTCGTGTTTAGCAGGCAGAAGGTTAAGACAGCACTAGGTCAACCTCATCCTCATTTAGACCCACAACAATTTGATATCATCATAAATGTCTTAGTTACCTCTGTCTCCTTCAATCATGTCAATTGAATACCTATGTTATGGATCTACTCTGTCGATGTAAGTTTTCAAGGGCGAATAGAAGTCGAATTATCTTATTGTTTTTTAGACGTTAATTTCAGCGGATTACCCCGTAAACACCTGGTAAAGCACTGAAATATTTTTATAAAATAAACCAAGAGATCAAAGTATTTTTTTTAATTTGAAATCATCATCGTCTTAGTTATCTCTCTCCGCCTCATTTTAATACCTATGTTATGGATCTACGGCCATTAGAAATATTTTTACTCTTACAGTGCGGGGATTGACTTTAGACGCCAGAATGTGACGTCTACAGATGTCGGATTCTGACGTCTAAAGTCGATGCCCGCACTGTAAGGGTTAAAGTAAATTGGGTGGGATTCTCTCATTTTACAAGGGTCCTGCTGTCCCTCTTGAAGTTTGATCCAAAATTGTGCCCTGATAATAATACAAATGGGACTATTCAATTATTCAAACCTTTGAATCATAAACAGATAAGTGAATGTATCCCAAACCGACGAAATATCGATTAGCAAAATATCGATTATTTGAATGCGCATCTTATTAACCCTTTAACCGACGGTGCCACATATATTCGGATTTTCATTTTTTATTAGCACATTAAGTACCACCTTTAAAAATGTTAAAGATAAAATGTGACATCAATCTGCAATATTTGCAAACAGTTGACCTCCATTTTGTCAAATCTGAATAATTTTCACTCACTTGAAGTTGTAGATCGCGTCAGCGAGACACACCTTCAAGTGGGTGAAAATTCAGATTGAATAATTTGGCGGTTAAAGGGTCAACCCCGAAAGCACTGAGCTATTCAATTTAATTTTTTAGTTTTAGTATTATTTGACACAATTTTGGATCAAACTTTAAGAGTGACAGCAGGACTTTAAATATATCAGTGTGAATCAAGATTGAAGACATATTTTTACTTTTAACAAATGGTTATACAGGTGTTAACAAAAACACAGAATGTATAAATATATATATGTATATATATATATATATATATATATATATATATATATATATATATATATATATATATATATATATACGGGTCTGACAAGGGTTCACGTTGGTCATTTAACACCAGCAAAAGGCATTATGAGCTCCACAGGCAAAATAATACAACAGGTCGTATACAGCAGTAAGCCTGTGTCCACATGGAATGTGTGGGCTTTTCATCACATCCTAATTCTCCCTGGCCATCATTGTTATTTAGGTACACACAAGCTGCTCCTTTATCACCTATACTGGTATACGATATCATAATATTGATCTTCTAGATGGATATATTACTTGGGGACCATATACCCTGCAAAAATGTGAGACGTCCCCCCAACATCGGATTATTGTTGTGCCAGCGTCATTAATCCGATGTTGGGTGAACATCTTGCCGAGTAACCAGGTAACTAAAGAATATTATGGCTCCTACACAATGTGCTTCAGAGCCTTGTGCCAATTCTCAGAAATAATGCTGATATGATCATGATGATGCTCATATATTTATATGGCATGGCAGGATCTTATCAAGTTTAGTATACCGTATTCAGAGCTGTTAGTCGGGTGGTAATTATATAGTCCGGCAGCCACTATAGGTTTTACCTTGCCATGTGATCTAGATTTTTTTTGTGGATTATGCTAGTAGAGATGACATGGAAAATTTGGTTACCATGGTTACTGACTATGCAACCGTTTTGAGCAATTTTACTGGCGCAATGGACAGAGCGAGGCGCTTTGCTGATGTCGCTGCCTGTCGTGCGGTTTCGAGCCCCGATTGGTGCAGGGTTTTCAGAGAAATATCATTTTTCTCTACTCTCAATCTCGGGACATTGTATCGCTGGTGTGCCCTTGGGCAAGGCACTTCACCCTCAAATGCTGCACTTGACTCAGGTGGAAATTAGTACCTGTTAGGACAGAGATGACAATGTGTGCGATAAGTTCAATGCGCCTAAATTTAAAAATGGAGGTGTCAGAGCCTCGTGATGTCATCAGGGTACCACCGGGCGTCAGAGCCTCGCGATGTCATCAGGGTACCACTGGATGTCAGAGCCTCGCGATGTCATCAGGGTACCACCGGATGTCGGAGCCTCGCGATGTCATCAGCGTACCACCGGATGTTATCAGGGTACCACCGGATGTCAGAGCCTCGCGATGTCATCAGGGTACCACCGGATGTCAGAGCCTCGTGATGTCATCAGGGTACCACCGGATGTCAGAGCCTCGTGATGTCATCAGGGTACCACCGGATGTCACAGCCTCGTGATGTCATCAGGGTACCACCGGATGTCAGAGCCTCGTGATGTCATCAGGGTACCACCGGATATCAGAGCCTCGTGATGTCATCAGGGTACCACCGGATGTCAGAGCCTCGTGATGTCATCAGGGTACCACCGGATGTCAGAGCCTCGTGATGTCATCAGGGTACCACCGGATATCAGAGCCTCGCGATGTCATCCGGGTACCACCGAGTTGGTGTGTGGCACGCAATCAGCTGCGCTATCCGTTGATGTAGCCTTTGCCGGACAAGATGTGTCTACACGGTTCTGTCATCTCTGCGCTCCTTTAGCAACGTCCGTCCCAACCTTGAATGAGCGTTCTTCCCACGCCTCACTCCCGCTGAAATATGAGTTCTCATTACTTGCGGACGTGCGGATTGGGAGAGGGATAGACATCCTGGGGGTGGACCCTGTACCACTGATCCCGGGCGCGTGATCAGGCTACAGACAGCTGGGATCCACCGATACAACACCGCGGAAGGCGCCCAGCTGACGGAAAACGTTGACACTGTGTTGCTTTGATGTTGGGCCAGAGTCGCATACGGTGGTCTAACATTAATCCATCATTGGCTCAACATCTCGCCTAATAGCTTGAGATACTCTTGATTAATATAGAGCTGGCTTTTTAACGCATAATTCAAACTCGGTTCACACTTTCAGATTTTAATCTGATCAGATGAATATCTGGCAGTCACCGAGCTTTAATAAGCAGCGTTATTTTTGTAACTGATTTATTTATTTGTTCTTTATTTGTTTACTGTGAAGGAAAATCATTGAACATGTTGAATGGGAAAGCAGCGTATGACAATAAAATCACAGTTACCAGGTTACATCTAGATAGTTGGTCCGAGACTGGAAACCTCCGCCGAAACTACTGGGTTGTTCCTTGGCCTGAGACACACGTCTGGTAAAAATTCTATAGGAATCCGTGCGATCCGATTCGTGATCGGATCCTAAATCCGGATCATTCGCAAAATTTAATGGATTGTTCTCTGGCCCGAAACACCTCTGGTGAAAGTTTCATGCAAATCCGCGCATTAGTTTTTAAGCTATCCTGCTTATACGGACAAACAAAACAAAAAAACAGACTAACAAACAAACAGCAAACACGACCAAGACATAACCTTCCTGGCGGGGGCTGATAGCGTGGGTGGCGCAGCCTGCACGGTTAATGGGGAGCGAATGAATGAATGAATGAATGAATGAACGAATGAATGAATGAATGAATGAATGAATGAATAAATTAATGCATGAATGAATGAATGCATGAATGAATGAATGAATGAATGAATGAATGAATGAATGAATGAATGAATGAATGAATGAATGAATGAATGAATGAATGAATGAATGAATGAATGAATGAATGAATGAATGAATGAATGAATGAATGAATGAATGAATGAATGAATGAATGAATGAATGAATGAATGAATGAATGATAGAATGAATGAATGAATGAATGAATGAATGAATGAATGAATGAATGAATGAATGAATGAATGAATGAATGAATGAATGAATGAATGAATGAATGAATGAATGAATGAATGAATGAATGAATGAATGAATGAATGAATGAATGAATGAATGAATGAATGAATGAATGAATGAATGAATGAATGAATGAATGAATGAATGAATGAATGAATGAATGAATGAATGAATGAATGAATGAATGAATAAATGAATGAATGAATGAATGAATGAATGAATGAATGAATGAATGAATGAATGAATGAATGAATGAATGAATGAATGAATGAATGAATTAATGAATTAATGAATTAATGAATTAATGAATGAATAGATGAATGAATGAATGAATGAATGAATGAATGAATAAATGAGTGAATGACTAGATGAATGAATGAATGAATGAATGAATGAATGAATAAATGAATGAATGAATGGATGGATGGATGGATGGATGGATGGATGGATGGATGAATAAATGAATGAATGAATAATTGAATGAATGAATAATTGAATGAATGAATGAATGAATGAATGAATGAATGAATGAATGAATGAATTAGGCTAAACTTGGCCAGTATAATATCATGAGGATAGTGAGAAGGCAAGTACTGCCCACCAGACACAGGATTCAACACTCGAACCCTATCGATCTAAATTCAAGCACGCTCTGGTGGCAGCTAGGATCTATGGGGACATATTGCCGTGCTGAGGCAAAGTAGGTAGTTACTGCAAAAAAAGTACTGATGAAGCGAAGATGAAGAGACACGGTGGCAACCAATGTTGGTTTGTTGTTGGTCCACCGTCTGCGACGGTGGACCAGCAATAAACCAACATTGTCCAAATACCTTGTGATAACTTGTTGATTCACATCACGGATGCTAGATGACAGTCTCTGATTGCATTAAGAAAACCTCTAAATCACTGTCATCGACATGTTTTTTAATAAAAATACGGAGCTCTCTTTTTAGCAGTGGTTATCATGGTTAACAGGTTAACCCTATATGTTAAGGTCTTTAACCCTTTCAACCCGGAATTTACCATTGTCATCTTCATCCACTACAAGCCGCGAATTGCTATCGCAATTCTCGACTTGTAGTGGATGAAGATGATTTGATGTGGTTTAAAAAGTAAAGAAAATTGACGCGTATTGGTAAACCAGTTTCATGAAAATTTTCGTTCTAAAACCTATTTGTAGTGGATGAAGATGATTTGATGTGGTTTAAAAAGTAAAGAAAATTGACGCGTATTGGTAAACCAGTTTCATGAAAATTTTCGTTCTAAAACCTATTGTTGTAAGAAAATCAAGTGTGTTTTCCGGGATGTAAAATGATGCTTTAATGCATCGTGAGGGCTTAAAGGGTTAATACATTTTATTAGCCAATCAAATCACCATGATCACTGTTGGTGGGAATGAAATGAGTGTTTAAACATACAAATTTACAAATGTTTTGTTTAAAATTGAAAAAAGTAAGTAAAAAAAGCAAGTAAGTAAGTGATTTTCACACCCTTGAAGTTGTGGGTCGCGGTAGCAAGGCACAAATTCAGGTGGGTGTAAATTTAGATTAAATAACTTAGCGCTTAAAGTGTTAATTATCAATACCACGACTCCTCTTCTGACATACAAATGCCTTTGACATTACATCAAATCCATTACAATACTAGATAACCTGTCGCTCACAATAAGTTCGCTCCTATGGAGGCGTGTCTGCCGACTGGACAGCTGGTTACAGCATGTACAAGTAAAGGCCACATTTCGCGTGCCAGTGGCCAATATTGGCGATCAGCTGATTTTTTTCGAAGCACTCTGAGGCTTGACATTCGAGATCGCACGAGAAGAGCATCTCAAGTCACCTCTCCAATAAACAGACAAACTGCACGCAAGTACTACATCCCGGCCGATACGAGACACCCACCCAAAGTTGGTTTAATGTTGGACCAGCGTCGCAGACGCTGGTCCTACATCAAACCAACATCGGGTAGGCGTCTCGGATTTTATGTGATTGTGTAGAGTTTGATTACACATTACTTCACCACAACGTTATCTGATCGTCAGGGCAATGATGTGCACTACGGATCCAATGACTGGCTAACATTTTGCTCAGACAATAATTGCGGTTTAGTATGGTTTTGCAGGCAATGCAAACATTGTGGAAACCTTAAGCACTCTCAGGCAAACCCCAAAATCGGCTTGTTCCTTGTAGTATACTGCATTCACATAAAGGTAAACGGAAGTAACTGCTCACTCGAGATACAGGTTGTTACTGTTGTCTGTCTTTCTCCGGCATGCACTATGTATATGACATTCAGTTTATATTATATTTCGTGTCACTGATACATCGGTGCACATTCTTTTTTCGACATTAATATACACAGAAAATAACACGAGATCAATAACCACTATGTTTTCGCCGAGAGATTATTGATCTCGTGTTATTTTATAAATATTTACATAATTGTGTTGACTGTGATTTTTCTAGTTATTTTGAACGTGTCGGATCTTTACATAGTTTACGGTCCTCTAACAAAGGTCCATTGCTTAAATTACCTAGAGTAAAAACGACTGCCCTCCAAGTTTCATATTTTTATCGCATTGTGCGTTTGTGGAATTCTTTGCCTCGGCATATCCGTGAGTCAAGTAGTGTATTTTCTTAAAAAAAAAACACGTTAATGACCTCTATTTTTCAATTTTATGTAATTTTAATATCAACGAACGCTGCACGTGGAGTTTAGTATGTTCTTGTGGCTTTTGTCTTTCATAGTATTCTAGTAGTTTTACATTCATAAAATTGTATTTTTTTCATACATTTATATATAATCTAATATTGTCTTTTTCTGTATTATATACATGATATATTGTTATATGTTATGCTATTTATTATTTTCGTCTATTACATTCAAGTAGTTTTACCTTTCACTTACAATTCCTTTTATACTATCTATATGTTATATTTTGTCGTGTGTAATATATCTTATATTTTATTTTGTATCTTATTACAATTGTGAACATTTTAGCAAAAAATGTTTTTTTTAGGTATTAGCTGTCAAGTCTAGTAGAGGTCGCATGCGACCTTTTCTTGACAGCTAAGTAGAGTGTTAATGTGATTATCACTGATTATATCACAATTCATATTTAGTACGTATATATTTGTGTGTATGTATATGTATATATGTTTCCACTGTACAAAAAGCTAAATATATAAATAAATAAAAATGTGCAGATATGTTCTGAGATTGGATATAGAAAACCTCTATTTTATTGTCAGTATGGCTAGACTATGAAATATTAGACATGCAGTTTCATGGTTAAACCTGTATATTGTGCCCGACCTAAAAAATGAAATGAATCGGGCTTTAGGCCACCTTTGTGCACATATAGGCTAAACTGGGCCAGGAGAACATACTGAGGATGGTGAGATGAATGAGATGACACTGTCCTCCAGACACAAGATTCGAAATTCGAGCCCTGGCGGTCTGATGCCGAGCACGCTACCCCTCGGTCACGGAGGCTCCCCACAATACTGACTTTTACACGTGGATGGGGAAGAAACTTTTTTGTTTCTTTCAAACCGCCGAGACCGGGAACCGAACCCCGAGCTCTAGCGTGAATGGCAGCGGTGTTAACCACAACTCTAGGACCCCCGCTCTGTGTCCGACCTGACCAGTACAAAATAACAGTAGACTCGTAGATCCAAATCTACTGTTTTAACAATAGACTGACGTCATGCAAATTATGATAAACATACTCAGCTTGATCTCACAATCACCATCATACATCGACGATTATCTCATTATGATTCAATCATTGACCAAGATTTTGCTAGAACAACTTTCTTGATTATTCAATGAATTCAACCATTTCGTATTTAAATAAAACCTGAAAATAGGGTTGTTTTTTACAGCATTGCTGATTGTGCCTTCTATTATATCTTGTTGGATTATCATAAACATTGTCAGTTTGGTCACATGAACAACCCCAAAATATTCGATTATTACCGTGGTATTGGACCATGCAGATTATAAATAAAAGTAGGCCCAACCCAAAGACGTGTGTGATATAATACCTACTGTACACACGAGGTTGTAGCGACGTTGAATCAACGTCAATGACGTTGTTTCAACGTCGCAACAACCTCGTGTGCCCATAGTGTAGCTCCCTAATTAATTGAATCAATTTTCAAAGCAAACCTATTTTCCAACGGGCACGCTTCCCTGTCAGCTGGTGACGTGGAAACAACGGTGATTCAACGTTGTTTTGTCTGGTGGGTTTTCACCGACGTTCCTCGAAATCCTACAGGAAAATAAGGGTTGCAGGATGGCAGTGCATTCTCAGACCACTCAAGCTTACAGGGAAACCCAGAAACTAAGGCTCAGTGCTGTCTCGGCCGTGGCCCAACGTCTGATATGCTGGCCCAACGTCGGGATAACTGTGAATAGAGAGAAAGGAGATATGCGACGTAAAAATGAGCAGGGCACTTTGGGGTCGAGCTTCACATGAGAGCTGCAGACGACAGCCAGATTTCTGAGGAAGCACGAACTATGGAATCGGTGTTGTTTTCATGGTGGCCCAACGTCTGCGAACGCTGACCCAACATTAAAACAGCATTGGTTTTATGTCTCTTGCATGCCGGGCTATTCGCTGATTTAGTGACCATCTTTTCTGGACCAAAGTGCCAGCCTACCCAGCAAACACGAGCCGTTGCCCCAGTGCCCCAGTGCTGGCTTAACGTTGGGCATATACTTATGGTTTCAGAGAGATTTACTTCCCAACAAACGCAAGATGCTGAACCAATGCTGGTTTGATGTTGGCCCACCGTCTACGACGCTGGGCCAACATCAAACCAACATTTTTTTAACATCTTGTGTTTGCTGAATAACGTCTTTTCCCTGGTTTCCAGGAAACGTGATACTTCGACCCAATGTTGTTTAAATGTCACATATAACGTTTTGAAAGCAATGGAGGCACCAACTCGGCAAACACGATTCATTCACCCAATGTTGGGTTAACGTTGCGCCACCGCCTGCGGCGCTGCCCAACGTTAACCCAACATTGGGAGAACGTCTCTTAGTAGTAGTATTTTCGGCTTTACTTGGACGTCTACAGCTGGTTGGCTGCTGACACTATTCACGCCATGAGGGGAAATACCCCCCCTTTCCAGAGTACCTGTTCTGGTATTATTGATTAGGGTCGAGGCTATTGACAGGACAATCCTGTCAGCAGTGCTAGCTTATGTCTCATTGACAGGATAATCTGGCAAATAAGGACAACATTTGCCTTTGAAGGATGTCTCCTGTCAATAATATTTTCGCTGCTGTCATTGATAGGATTGTCCTGTCAAGAATTGAAGTTGCACTACTATTTACAAGTCTTCACTGTCATTCACAATGACAGTGATTTAACAGATATATTAAAAATGACTATGTCCGTGCTTAACTCTTTCAAGCCTAACTTTACATTGTCATCTTCATCCACTACAAGCCGCGAATTGCTGTCGCAATTCTCGACTTGTAGTGGATGAAGATGATTTGATGTATTGATTAACCATGTATTGATTAACCTGTTTCATGGAAATATTCATTCTAAAACATTTGGTTGTAGGAAAATTAGGTCTATTTTCAGGGATGTAAAATGATGCTTTAATGCATCGTAGGGGTTAAAAGGGTTGACGCTTAAAGCTATTTGACAACTCTTTGTGAGTTTATGGTTCTAGTTGGAGCACAGTTGCTTCTATTACTGTAATCAGCGTGGGGCTTTCTGTGGACAGATTTGTCCCACTGTTCGTACACAGTGGACTACTCCTTTAACATGGTCAATGCGTTAAATCAGCCGTACTGAAGAAGTGATATAGTATCTTCATCCGATACATGTTCAACTCACACCCAATTTATCAAAACAAAAAGAATATCTGATCTCACTTTATGCTATTTATGCTGCTGGCCCAACATTAAAACAACAGTGGTTGAACCCGTAGTACACTGAGCTATTTTCACCCACTTTAAGTTGTGTCTCGCTACCGCGAGAGCGGGGGCTCCGGTGCAGTGGTTAAAGCTGCCTGCTTGGAAAGTCGGAGATCGCGGTTTCGAACCCCGTTCTGACATTCAAGCTTCAAAGAAAAAATACATTTCTCCCCCGCTCACTCATAAATATTTAATATTGTGTGGAACCTCTGTGACCGAGAGGTAGGGAGCTCGGCCTCAGAGCGCCAGGGTTTGAATTTTGAATCCTATGTCTGGAGGGCAGTGTCATCTGATTCATCTCACCATCCTCAGGAGGTTCTCCTGGCCCAGTTTAGTCTATATGTGCACAAAGGTGGCCTAAAACCCCATTCATTCATTCATTCATTCATTCATCCATTCATTCATTCATTCATTTGCTACCGCGAAACACAACTTCAAGTGACTGAAAATGTATGTGATTTGCGAAATTTAATTGAAGACAGTGCTAAGAGAAACGCAGAATGTCTACTGCAGTCGACATCAGTGCTCCAAGGGTCAAAGCTAACACCAGACGTTGAACCAATGCTGGTTTAATGACGGCCCACCGTCTACGACGTCGGACCAACATTAAAGCAGCATTGGTTTAGCGCCTTGTGTTGACTGGGATGATTGCGGGGATGCGTTAATGGCAGATGCATTGAACCAATGTTGTTTTAATGTTGGCCGCCGTCTTCGACGTCGGTCCAACATTAAAGCAGCATTTGGTCAATGCCTCGATGAAACAGAGGGGGTGTCATGCGAGTACACTTCTGTGAACTAAAAATAATTTAATTGTTAATCTATTTTATAGATCTTGAAACTAATGCAGATCGTAATATGAGGAAGAAACATTCAGTTGACGAATCATGTAGGGGTGGGGTGAGGTGCATTGGGCGGGAGGGGGGAGGTCTCGTTGATAAATAAATGCCCCATTACCCAAATTCTTCCCTTGAATGATCCACAATATGGATCGATCATAACGCCGTTTGATTATCAGCATTTCAAACCAGATTTGGCTGATTACCACCTCGTTAACTGGACAGGGAACTCATTTGATTGATCACCAAATCCACCATTATTCTCTGAAGATTGTTTCCAGATTTATTTATCACTGCATTATCTCTTCCAATTAAATCTTGAGTGCTGTGATTTTGTTGCAAATTGAAATTCCACTGAGAAATTGCCAGGGGGATCTTGACAAAATAATCAATGCCTTCGCAGACCTAAACACTAAGCGCATCTTGTGGTTATATGGCATTGTTCTTTTTAATTTGGTGTGTGTGTCTCTCTCTCTATCGTTGACCTTTCTGCTGCTGAATTGTTTGAAATTATAAAGCTTTAATTTAGCGCTTTAAGGGTTATCTCTTTGTGTACACGATAATTTCGTTTTTATTTTCACTCACTGTGAGCTGTGAATGGCCTATATTTCAGTGAATGAAAATTGTTCAATTTAACAAAATGACCCCAGTATATTTTATGAAAAGTAAGCCCAGCACACTGTATTTTTCATTCATTTCCAGCTTCAAATGACGAAAACTATTTCTTTCTTTTTTTAATATACAACTTTCAAATTGAATTATTTGCTAACTGAGCATCTATCACAAACTATATTATTCATTTCAGCGACATATTATTTGGTTTAAAATCTGCTTAAAACTGTATATATCAGGGCCTAGCAGAACAAGGGTTAGCCGACACTTCAGCTGCTGGGATCGGTCCGTAACATTAAATTTTGTATAACTACCCAGTAAACACGAAGCATTTGTATAACATTAGTACAATGTCGAACCAACGTCGAAGACGTTGGGCCGACATTGTACAAATGTTATACAAATGGTTTGTGTTTGCTAGACAGTCATACTGCAAACCTGCGTATTGGATCCGGCTGCGGATCCGTATCGTAGTCCGGATTATCTCCAATATTTAATTCCTTGGCCCGAGACGCAAATCGTTAAAAAAAATCTGACTAGAATCACAATCCGGATCATCCCTCAGAATTTAACTGATTGTTCCTTGGTATCAGACACACCTCTGCTGAAAGTTTCATACAAATCCGTTCATTGTACTGTGCAGTAATCCTGCGGGCAAACAGACGAACATACAAACCAACACGATCAAAAACACAACCTCCTTCGACGGAGGTAAAAACCGTCCCTTTGGTGTTACATCATCTGCCGCTGAATGACACAATTATGAATCATGATGATAGGACATTTTAACTGCGAAGACACTCAATATGTGTGGCGCACGTTTCAAGTAAGCAGGGTTTTTTACCACGTATACTGCGGAAATGAGTATTGTAATTCATACGTAAATATCACAGATGTTCACGCCAGCATTGGCACGTATGCTTAACCCTTTCAGCGCGGGGACCGACTTCAGACTTGGTCAAAATGCGTAATCGTAAACGTCTAACGTCTGAGATCAGTCCCGCACAGAAAGAATTAAAATTTATAATGGCCGTTTTTTCACCCACTTTAAGTTGTGGGTCGCGGTAACGAGACACAACTTGAAGTGGGTGAATATTTAAATTTAATAACTTGGCGTGTAAAGGGTTAGGTTGTTTTTTTACGGCTGCGCGTTTGAAAACGACTTTTATTTGTAATATCACCTGTTTGAAAGTGAATATTTAGTTTGTTTTATTGTAGTTGTGATAACATTTTCATATTGAATTATTTAATAATCATTAAAAAAAACCTTAATGAGTTTTTGCTTTCAAATGTAAATATATTGTGATATCACTGTCAGCTACATGTGAATGGTGTAGGCATCATTATTGACAAACCAGATCCGATCACTGCTTTGTTTTAGTTAGACTTCAGACTTGGTCAAAATGCGTAATCATAACTATATAAATATAGCAGGCTTAATTAGATTTAGTTATTAGAATTATACAGCAGGTAATAAATTAGGTTGCTCTTTTTATTCATAATTACACGGCTTGGCCTCTTATTTTGACTTTTAAGATAGGAGTTCGTTGTCATGGTTTGACAAAATTGATGTTGCAAAAGTGAATTTTGGAAGAATGTATATTCATTGTCTTGGCAAGGAATTGGCCTAACATGTTTAACATGTTTAACCAGAAAAAATACTTTTTGTGCAAGAGCACGTTTCGTTTCCTCTGCCTTTACCATGTTGCCTTGTTTACTCAGTAAAATAAATGAAAAATAGGGAATATAATTACATTCTAAATAATGTAAAAATGGTCGATGAACATTTTTGTGTATTCTTACCTCTGTTTTTTCCATTCAATTTTACTACTTCACAATAAATTTCATTTTATAATATACATTTTATAAGCATAATAAACGAACTGTAAATGAAACCGGATCTTTCTACACAAATCTGATAACCCGCTTCATAGGCAGCGAAACCAAAATGATAATCTACACCCGGTTTGCATAATCCTCTGCAAAGTCAAACAGCAGTAACTGCTTACTTGAAAAGTAAGCAGTTACTGCTGTTTGGCTTTGCACGGCAGTACAGCCAGAAGACGTTGCACCAACGTGGCGCCAACGGACAGGTTTTTTCAGGTGTGATTTGCTTGACCTCACCTGAACCGACTACTTGTATCCACAGCGGATTATCAATAGAAATTAATCCTCACACTATCATTCCTCTGTCAATAATGGAAATACCGCTTTCCGAAGACAAAGTACAGTAGCCGGCGGGTTGTTAAGTGAGATATTACCGCCTTTTTGGCTCCGCAGAGCTGAATACCACATTATTGTGCTATTCAAAGGCCGCTCAATAATGACAAATAACATGTTCTAGTTGATCGTGTTTATCGGTTGCTTTGGTTGTCCAGTGAATCGAGGAGTTATCGATGGCTGACGACGGTACACGTACAAATATGGATGCTCAGTAGTAATGAATATATCACTCAGCAATTTGATTTATCAAAGCTAAACTTTGCAACATGATTCGCAATTTTTTTCTTGTATTCTTTGAGCTGCTGCTGTAATATCGCAAAAAAATAATTTCAAGCTATAATGTAGCAACTATATACATCGAAACGTTGAGAGGGGACAAACATGATATTCTCGGGAAACCTGCACAAAGCAGGGATTGAACCTACACGACAGACAGCAGCTAATTTAACGCTTTCAGGGGACCGTCTTTAGACGTCAGAATCTCACGTCTAAAGACTGTCCCCGAACCAAAAGAATTAAAATATTTCTAATGGCCGTAGACCCATAACATAGGTATTCAAATGAAGCGGGAAGAGCTGACTAAGACATTTATGATGATATCAAATTAAAAAAAATCATTTCGTCTCCACGGTCTACACGAAAAATATTTCTGCGTTGTAAATGTTAAAGCGCCACGCTCTAACCATTTCGCCACGTCCCTCTCTATCTGATAATATTTGGTGTGACATAATAGTGAATATTGCGTGCGTACAGCTGTTATATATTATGCAAGATACAGTATATTGCCAGTTGCTGGAGCGTATAATATTGCACTGCATTTCTTTAGACCCCTCCACCGCTAAGTGCGACTACAGTCGTTTTTGACAAGTTTTATGTTTTTATTAGAAGCTTTAACCCTTTAACCCTTTAACCGCCAAATTATTCAATTTGTATTTTCACCCATTTGAAGTTGTGTCTCGCTGACGCGATCCACAACTTCAAGTGAGTGAAAATTATTCAGATTTGACAATATGGAAGTCAACTGTTTTCAAATATTGCTGATTGATGTCACATTTTATCTGTAACATATTTAAAATGAGGTACCTTATGTGCTAATAATAAATGAAAACCCGAATATATGCGACACCGGCGGTAAAAAAGTTAAAGCTCTCACGATGCATCAAAGCATCATTTTATCTCCCCGAAATCAGATTAATTTCCCTACAACTGAGGAGTTTTAGAAGGAAAATTTCCATGAAACTCTTTTACCAACACATGGCAAAATTGGCAATTTTCTTTAATTTTTCACCCACTTCAAGTCATCTTTATCCACTGCAAGTCGAGAATTGCGACAGCAATTCGCGGCTTGTAGTGGATGAAGATGACCATGGTAAATTCAGGCTTGAACGGGTTAATCACAGCTATTGGGAATGAAATGTGTGTTTAACCAAGAACTTTATCTATATAAAGTTGGTTTAACCATCAAGTAGCGAGACACAACTTCAAGTTGGTGAAAATTTAAATAAATTAAATTAGCGGGGAAAGGATTACCAGTGGACCTGACTAGTGATTTCCGAGCGCTTCATATCTCTATAATCAATATAATTAGCTGCACAATATCTGTAGATTTGTTGTTACATGTATAATGCCACCAAGTCGCCATTTGGTAAATCTGATCAGTGACGAATCAGTCACAATCAGGAGAGGTTCACCAAATGCTGTTTCAATCCACTTTCAGAGTTCTATCAAATGGCGAAGACTTTTTGAAGAACCTCAACATGTTTATTTGCATTTTTTCAAATATAACATCATACAAGAAAAAACTCACAACACTGTTTCGTTTATATGGCGCCAGGACAGTTCATTGTATTGGTACTCAAGAGCCAGCGGGAACCGGGTTCGAATCCCGCTGTATGTGGCCAATATTCTTGCATCGGAGCACATACATACATTGACTCAAAACATGTGATAAGGACAGCCGGCGTGGTTTAACGCAGCATTGAAAACAACATGACAAAATAAACAAATGACCAATGTCAGTGCCCCAGATTATTTGAAGGGCATGTATGTTAAGTCACTATCTAGCTAACACGAGACATGAGCCAATGTTGGGTCAACATCTTGTGTTTCCTGGGTATAATCCCTCTAGGGTATTGCAAGGAGGTTATATTTCCATAAAAATGTTATAATAATCTAGAGGTGCAGCAGTGACCTCGAATGTGGAACAGTTGTCTTTTCCCTTGAAGAATGCCACAACGCTGCAGACCTAAAAAAACACTTCAAAACACATCTTTTTCAAAACTTTCTATTATTTATTATCGGTTGTCGCCTCTAGGAATAATTATTGTAACTAGTTTTAATTAAATACGACTTTTTTATTATTGTAAAGACTATTAAGAAGCGCATGATGTGGATTTTAGCGCTACATACGATTGAATTGAATTGAGCGATTGATTATTATAAACATGATAAACGGATAATGTGACCTCTATTGGCTCTGGTACATAAGGGGTCAGTGGCTTACATTGACAGAACACGGGCCGTGGGTCTGTTAGGGTTACGACTGGGCAGCGGTCGGCAATTAGCCGCTCAAATCACGCTGAAAACTAGAGGTTCAGCCAACGCCGGCCTAACCCTGGGCCAGCGGCGGGTGCGTTGGCCCGCCATTAATGCCTGGTTTTGTGTCCTCCTAGGGGATTTGACCCGGTGGGGGTTCATCCTGCTGCCACAGTCCGCGCGTCTATATATGGATCAGCTCCCGGGCTCCCACCTGATCCACGCCGCGTCCTATTGACGTCACTGCCACACTGCGCGCGCACCCTTTTAACCCTTACGACGCTGAAATATTTTTGGGGAAACCAGAGGTTTTTTTTTAATGTGAAATCATCATAAATGTCTTATAGTCAGCTCTTTTCCTCTTCATTTGAATACCTATGTTATCATGGTTATGGGTCTACGACTATTTTAAATGTTTTACTCGTTCAGCGCGGGTATCGTCTTTAGACGTCAGAATCTGACGTCCACAGACGTCAGATTCTGACGGCTAAAGTGATACACACGCCGCATCGGTAAGCCCTTGGGTCTCTGAACCGATTAATTTATCTTTTTAGTGACTTGAAGTCACTGAAAACTACTTTGGTTTTTACAATTCAAGTCATACCGTATTTAGTCATACCCAAATCAAATTCTTTTATCTATGCTTCATGTAGTACATTGACAACAATCAAGGGGACTCGCCCACCCAACATCTTGTTTCAGTCAAATTCCAACCTTGCCAGGTGCATCAATAGTCTTTCAATTTGATTTATTTATTTGTTTTATTTGTGTAGCTTTATGTACAGTGGAAACATATATTACACACAAATATATACATACTAAACATGGTTGTGATATAATCACATTAACACAGTACTTAGCTGTCAAGAAAAGGTCGCATGCGATCTCTACCGTCTACGTATAGGATAAAGCCCGAGGAGCTCTATACGTTCTTAGCTGTGGAAAATCCTGTGTCTGGAGAGTAGTGTCATCTCATTCATCTCACCAAGAAATCTTGATCTCACCATCCTCAGGAGGTTTTCATGGCCCTGTTTAGCCTATATGTGCACAAAGGTGCTCTAAAACCCCATTAATTAATTAATTAATTAATTAATTAATTATTTCATTCATTCATTCATTCATTCATTTATTCAGTCATTCATTCATTCATTTATTTATTTATTTATTTATTTATTTATTTATTATTTCATTCATTCATTCATTCATTCATTCATTCATTCATTCATTCATTTATCATTCATTCATTCATTCATTCATTCATTCATTCATTCATTCATTCATTCATTCATTCATTCATTCATTCATTCATTCATTCATTTATTCATTCATTCATTCATTCATTCATTCATTCATTCATTCATTCATTCATTCATTCATTCATTTATTTATTTATTTATTTATTTATTTATTTATTTATTTATTTATTTATTTATTTATTTATTTATTTATTTATTTATTTATTTATTTATTTATTTATTTATTTATTTATTTATTTATTTATTTATTTATTTATTTATTTATTTATTTATTTATTTATTTATTTATTTATTTATTTATTATTTATTTGTTTGTTTGTTTGTTTGTTTGTTTGTTTGTTTGTTTGTTTGTTTGTTTGTTTATTTATTTATTTATTTATTTATTTATTTATTTATTTATTTATTTATTCATTTATTTATTTATTTATTTATTTATTTATTTATTTATTTATTTATTTATTTATTTATTTATTTATTTATTCATTCATTCATTCATTCATTCATTCATTCATTTATTCATTCATTCATTCATTCATTCATTCATTCATTCATTCATTCATTCATTCATTCATTCATTCATTCATTCATTCATTCATTCATTCATTCATTCATTCATTCATTCATTCATTCATTTAAACGATATACAATGTGGAAATTGACTTGCGGTCACCAATGCTATCTACAACCCTCAATATTGACAATGTATTTCTCAGTGAGGATTAACCCTTGAGACGCTGAAATAAATGGTTTATTTCAATTTGAGATCATCATAAATGTCTTAGTTACATGTAACGCTTTCCGCTTCGCTTGAATCCTTAAATCATGGGTCTACGGCTATTATAAATATTTTAGTCATTCAGTGTGGGGATCGACTTTAGACGTCAAAATCTGACGTCTACAGACGTCAGATTCTGACGTCTAAAGACCCCGTGTCCCCGCGCTGAAAAGGTTAAAAATTCATAAATAATTAGCGTCTATCGTATTTCCAGCATAATATACTCAGATAAGATTCACCTTTGGCGCGAGTTCAAGAAGTCACCCGCGATGCACACCCCGTAATCATCTTTACACGTGTGGGGTGAATGCCCGAATTACGATAATCTGATGATATTGACATAGCCTCTTGGCTTCTTGACCTCCCGCAAAAGTAAACTAAATTCCAAATGTAACATGATTTAACCCTTGTTCTGCTGAATTGTTTGAGAGTATTTTTCATTCATTTGAAGCTGGAATTGCTGACGCAATTTCCAGCTTTAAATGGATGAAAAATAATATTATTTAAGAAAAATAGACATTTCCAAATTTAATTATCTGATTAACTGAGCATCTCTCACAAGATATGTTACACATTTTAGTGGTATTTAATTTGGTCTGAAATTTGCTTGAAAACGTTTATATATATATTTTATTTTATTGATCGTTGAGATGTCAACTTCATTTTGGTCATTTTTATTTATTTATTTGTTTATATGTTTCTTTGGATGTGGCGCGAATCGGATGTACGTTTTTGTTGTCAATATCGCATTAATTTGAACAGTCTGGGTCACTGTATATTACCCGGCATGACCGGGCCGCCTAACTTCTCCGTAGGCCCGGTAACACTGGTCGCCATTTTATATACACAGCCAGCTGTGGATATACGTCACTCACGCCGCCTACCAGAAAACTCGGATATCACGAAATTGAAACGAATATTTCAAGTGCTTTTGAAAACTTGGCAATTTTCAGCAGGCGTAAATTTGTGATCTTTTTGAACTATTACATTTAAAAATGGAGGTCTCTGTGTCCGAGCCTTGCGATGTCATCAGGGTAATTGCATATGTGTGCACCAAGGAAATATATCGGCCACAGCGGGACTCGAACGCGGTACCCTCGGGCTCTAAGTCAGCCATACTACCAATGAGCTATCTGGGTTAAAATTAAATTACTGTCAGCGATGTGTGTCCATTTAGCATGCATACCTAGTTGTGATGATTATAGTTTTTAACCCTTCAAGCCCTCACGATGCATTAAAGCATCATTTTACTTCCCTGAAAACAGACATAATTTTTCTAAAACTAAGGGTTTTTGAATGAGAATGTTCATGAAACTGGTTCACCAATACATGGCAATTTTTTTTAATTTCTCACAGACTTCAAATCATCTTCATCCATTACAAGTCGAGAATTGCGACAGCAATTCGCGGCTTGTAGTTGATGAAGATGACAATGTTAAATTCAGGCTTGAAATGGTTAAGGGGTACATTTCTACGTTTTTCCGTGGTATTTTCTGCCTCCACTATAATCATAATGTGTGATTATCTCTGCTTTTTTATCAGCTTCTATCAAACATGTATTTTTTGCGATGAAGACGCTAACTTTAATTTATTATTATTTCTAAATTTTTCTTGAAAGAAATAACCTCTCGTATGTGATGTTATAAACGGACATGTTGGTCTATTATATCGGGAAGTGCCTTTGTATTATATAGGCGATGGTCCCATTGACTTATCTACTGATACATTTTCATATCCTATTGTGCATAGATATTGCAATGTATCAAGTCTGATAAATAGTAATTAAAATCTTCTCAAAGGAAATTCTCGGAATTTGAGAACGTTCGCAAACAGCTAAATAGGCCATCCTCTAATGAGAATACATTTCCAGCTGACACGTGACGTTGAACTGATGTTGATTCCATGTTGGCCCACCGTCTGCGACAATGGCCCAACTTTGAACCAACATTGATTTAACGCCTCGTGTTTAATAGCATTCATGCTACATTTCCCCCTGGAACTCTATATAACTCAACAATGTAACAATGTTTCTAGCTATACCCAGCGAACAATAGAAGTTGAACCAATGTTGATTTAATGTTGGCCCATCGTCTCCGACTCTGGGCCAATATTAAAGCAGCATTGATTCAACGTCTCGTGTCTGCTGGCTACTTGCATAAAATCTTCAACCTGCTTTTGTGCAACGTTAGTCCGGTCCAATAACGTTAGTTCGGTCAAATAACGTTGGTTAAGTCCAATAACGTTGGTTCAGTCCAATAACGTTAGTTAAGTACAATAACGTTAGTTCATTCAAATAAAATTAGTTCAGTCCAGTAACGTTAGTTCAGTACAATAACGTTAGTTCAGTACAATAGCGTTAGTTTAGTCCAATAAAGTTAGTTCAGTCCAATAAAGTTAGTTCAGTCCGATAACGTTTGTTCAGTACAGTAACGTTAGTTCAGTCCAATAAAGTTAGTTCAGTACAATAACGTTAGTTCAGTCCAATAACGTTAGTTCAGTCCAATAACGTTAGTTCAGTCCAATAACGTTAGTTCAGTCCAATAACGTTAGTTCAGTACAATAAGGTTAGTTCAGTCCAATAACGTTAGTTCAGTACAATAAGGTTAGTTCAGTCCAATAACGTTAGTTCAGTACAATAACGCTAGTTCAGTCCAATAATGTTAGCTCAGTCCAATAACATTAGTTTGGTCCAATAACGTTAGTTCAGTACAATAACGTTAGTTCAGTCCAAAAACGTTAGTTCAGTACAATGACGTTTGTTCGGTCCAATAAAGTTAGTCCAATAACGTTAGTTCAGTACAATAACGTTATTTCAGTCTAATAATGTTAGTTCAGTTTAATAACGTTAATTCAGTCCAAAAACGTTAGTTCATTACAATAACGTTTGTTCAGTTCAATAACGTTAGTTCAGGCTTATAACGATAGTTCAGTTCAATAACGTTAGTTCAGTACAATAACGTTAGTTCAGTCTAATAATGTTAGTTCAAGTCAATAATGTTAGTTCAGTTCAATAACGTTAGTTCAGTCCAATAATGTTAGTTCAGTCCAATAACGTTAGTTCATTACAATAACGTTTGTTCAGCTCAATAACGTTAGTGCAGTCCAATAACGATAGTTCAGGCTTATAACGATAGTTCAGTCCAATAACGTTTGCTTAGTCTAATAACGCTAGCTCATTCAATTAACCTTAGTTTACTCCAATAACGTCAGTTCAGGCCAATAACGTAAGTTCAGTCTAATAGCCATGATAGCGTTAGTTCAGTCCAATAGTTCAGTCACAGCTAAGATATAGGTAAGTTTGAGAGATTCTGGTTTTTCATCAATTGATGTGTTTTTTTAGTCATTTCAAGCTGGAAATTGCGTCAGTAATTCCAGCTTTAAATGACGAAAAAAACATCAGTAGAAATGCAGCATGGCATAAATTCCAGATTCAAATGAATGAAAAGGTATCCACAGACAAATACTCAGCATGACGCCATTTCTAGATTCAAAACTAATGACGAAAAAACACAAATATTCAGCATGGGAGGTATTTGAGGGTTGGGGCTAGAGTTTGTGTTGATTGCTATTTTTTTCCTCTGCAAGTAAACAAATTTTTTTGATGATGAACTCCAGACAAACTTTTTTTATGTTTCATTTACAAACGGAAAAATCCGACTTTGTCGTATGCCTTCCTTATTCTGTACGTTAACATTAGATGGTTTATTCTGGGCAACATATTTCTCATCAATTCCGTCAACAAACCTCTTCTGTCGCACACATTCTCAGCAAAACTTCTGACTTTTGTGGCGACAAACTTTCATATTTCTTCCACCCTCCCCCACCAGATATCTAATGGCGCGTCTCATTAAAATAACATGTTTGGCAAATGTATAGATGCTGACCCAGTAATAATAGGGCCAGAGTCGTGAGTCCCTTATCTCCTAATAGTTTATGTCATGCTAATCTAAAAGTATCCCTTGTTTTTCTCCCATTGACAGAATATGGCCCAAATATCAGCAATACCCCAGGCCATCCCCCCACCCCGGGGTCACAGCACACCCCAGACGTTGGGCAGAAGCTGGGGCGTTCCGTGGCCTTGACATACAGCTAATGATTGTTGCTCATGTCCGTGGTGACAGCAAACATGAAACTTTGGTCCAACGTTGGCCCAACGTTGGCCCTACGTCTCGCGTTTTCCGTGTTGTCACATCCATAGTGTAACAAGCTGATTGTGCTCTCTCTCTAATCCTATTGGATTACGAAACAATCCCTGCGTTTATCAGAAACCATGAGATGGCAACTGCTCACTTTTAAGGGAAGCAATTACTGTCTTTTCGCTTTTTCAGAGTCTTATAGACGAGAGATGAGACTGACCTTCATTCTGAAGTTGTTAAAGGTCACTTTCTGTGCATAAACTAGACTTCTATCCCCATACCGCCATGCATATTTAAAACTGCATAAGTCTTTATTGAAAAGCTCTCTTTTTATACACGCTGAAATATTCTTGTATAAACTATGGAGACCAAAGGGTTTTTCAAATTAAAATCACCATGAACATGATGAAAGTCTTGTCAGCTCAAGGAATCTATAGATCCCTATAGATTCCTTGGTCAGCTCTTTCCATGCCTCTCGCTTCATTTGATTTCTGGGTCTACGGCCATTATCTTTGTTTTAATTATTTCAGTGTGGGTACTGACTTAGCTTTAGACGTCAGAATCGGACGTGTTTAGACGGTCATCGCGATGAAAGGATTAAGGAAACTAATTTCTCAGAATTATTTTTGTGCATTTATTTATGTATTAGATTTGGCGCGTTGAATTTGAGCTGGATTTCGGTATAACAAACGATTTGGGGAGCATTTCTAGTCGTCACTGTATCAGTACACCAGGTCATGGTGACCCAATTCTAATTTGCGTGTAATGGTGTAGTCTGGTGCAGATGATTTCTATTAGTTAGACTTTATATCAGCTGCCAAAATTCAGTCGACAATGCAACATTATTGTCAACTTCTGCATGAGTTCGCACTTCCCGATAAGAACAGCGACTTGACATCATTGTTATCTAACCACGTTTCAAGGTCTGTGGAAGGTCAGGACAAATGCCCAGTTGCACCGGACCCCTGCCCAAATGCTGGGCCACAACATCAAAACGGGGCCTGTGTACATGCCAAACACAACACTTTACTCGGTGTTGGTGTAATGTTGGCCCAGCGTCTGTAACGCTAGGCCAACATTAAAACAACACCGAGTAATCGTCTTGTGTTATCTGTGACATAGGCTGATATACAGAACGACTATATTATAGTCTTCTGCACACTAATACATGTGACAGTTAGGTAAATATTGGAACTATTCCGGGAATAATTTGTCTGGTGTAGCGGAAAAAAATGGGTCAAATGCTACACAATGACACTTTGTTGTAGCAGGGTTTTTGATAGAGAATAGCCGTTTAGCACGTATGCTCGGCTGCTAAAATGCTCCGCAATATTTCTGGGACAAATAATTCCCTGTACTATTGTTTTTCTTGTAAGACTTCTTGGAAGGAAGTGAATGATACGTGCCTCATTAAGAGTAGCGTATCGCAATTCCTGGAACTGAATTGAAAACATAGACATTTTACTTCTACGAGTGTGATAACTGGAATGAATCAAAATCAATCCATCCAATTATTTGACCTTCATTCCATCCATCCATGGCTGCTTTTATTTCCAATTTCATCGATTCCTTCCTGTCTCAACCAATACTTTTTTTTTCATCAGTTAATGCAGTCACAGTGGATATTCTACCTTGTTAATACGGCACTCACCAATTTTTTATAAATATATTTCTATGCTAGAGAATATTGCTTTACGTCGTTTTCAACATAATTATCATAACAATATCGCGAAAGAAGGAAGCCCGGTGTCGGGACTATACCCTACTTTTATCGAATCTTTCAAGTACGACGCTGGCCCGCATAAACCTTTTCAGCGTGTGAATCTATTTAGACGTCAAAATCTGACGTCGATAGAATCTGACGTCTATGGACGTCATATTCTGCACTGAAAGAGTAAAACGTTTATAATGGCCGTAGCCCCAAAACATAGACCTATGAAAATCTATAGAAATTATGGATAAATACATTTTATATGTAAAAATCCTATATTTTACAGATTTTCACATTTTTATTTGAAAAATAAAAAATCATATTCACAGGCTCTCACAATTGTTTTTCAGTGTGATTCTTTTCATTTACGGATATTGTCTGTACATTAAAGGCAAAATCTTCGTTAAATAACCAACATTTCTTGTCTACCTAAATGTCCAAATTCGTGTGGAATGACCCAGGTATTCAAATGAAGCGGAAAGAGCTAACTAAGCCATTAATAGTGATTTCAAATTGAAAAAAAAACTTTGGTCTCCATGGTTTATAGATATCTCATCATTGTAGAGGTTTACCCTAACACTGGTCCAGGGTATCGTGATTCCTGGAACCATCGCTAAAACGGATTTATAAGCAATATTAGGCCAGACGTTTTCTACACAACTGGGATGGATGATGGCGTAACACTGCTTGACTCCCAACGCAGTGTACGTCCACTCAGCATTGTTTTAATGCTGGGCCAACGCCTCAGAACGTCTTCCCTGGGACTGGGCCGGTTTTGGACATACCTAGTTTCCTGGATAGCTTGTTGCAACCAGCTGTATTGAAGGTCACACATATCACAACCACGAGACGTCAAACCTGCGTTGGCTCAATGTCGGGCCAGGGTCTGCGACGTTGGCCCGACATTGATCCAATGCAGAGTTGACGTCTAGGGGTTTGCTGGGAATGATGATAATGATGGTGGGAGAATTTATAGCCAAATAATCCGCCCAATGAAAGTCATATTCACTTATTGTTGAGGAAAATTCACCTAAATACGTGTTGTTCGTTGTCTCGTGAAGTTGACCTAACCTCAAAGCTGCGACTTAATGTCTATTAGGGTGAATTCACATTAAATCAGCGACTTTCTTAGCTCAGCCGAGAATACAATTCCTTCCAATACAGCCTCATTGGTAAAACTTCATCTGAATTGTGAGACCTCACAAGATTTGCAAATGCTTAGACTCAAATTATTACAGATATGAGTAATTTTCACTCACTTGAAGTTGTATCTCGCTATCGCGAACCCCGACTGCAAGTGGGTGAAGTTTGTTTTTTAATGTATCGCTTTTAGGCGAATAGTATTAGATCTGTAATCAGGCTGAAGGGGGGGGGGGGGGAATATGCCTAAGCTGAACTTTTCAGGAAGGTAACTGGTATCTAGTCCTGAGTATATCACTTGTGCCTATTTTATCTGCTCTCATGTTCTTAACAAGGCGCGTTCAGATCTTTGCATGATGTTTTACACGTTTTGTGGTTAATATAGTTCACGTTTAATCCTTTAAGCCCTCAAGATGCTTTAAAGCATCATTTTACATCCCTGAAAACATACTTTATTTTCCTACAACTAGAGGTTTTAGAATGAAAATTTCAATGAAACCGGTTTACAATACATGGCAATTTTCTTGATTGTTTCACCCACTTCAAATCATCTTCATCAACTACAAGTCGAGAATTGCGACAGCAATTCGCGGCTTGTAGTGGATGAAAATTGCAATGGTAAATTCAGGCATGAAAGGGTTAATCCCAATAATTGATATATCTACCAATCCGAAGCCTCTGATATATCGAAATATGTACGACAGTACGGCCCCTGATCTCCAATGTATAATTTACCATACATAGGATAGGTCATAACATATAGTTAGCATATAACTATGTTCTTAATTGCGAATGATATTCTGCGATAAAAAATCAAACAGTAGTAATGTTGTTTGTCTTCATAGAAACAAAGGCAAACAGCAGTAACTGTATTACTTGTAAAGTAGGCAGTTACTGTTTTTTGCCTTTGTAGGGCGGAGTTAACCAACAGTGTGTACCTGAATGCCTAGATCTGGAGGATTGCCATTTAGATATGACGTCATCTTGGGTACTCTGTCACTAAGTATACATGTAATCACAGTATATAACGAGCGAGTTGTGGGTCGCAGCAGGACTTTGGCGGTCTGGATCTGGACCTAGCTACCACTCCGGATTGGATCCGCTTCAACCTCTCGTGTTGATTAATAGTTCCGTTCCACATTGAATTTCATCGACCGAGCAAAGTGTACACGCGGCGGGGTCCCCCCTGGATCAAGCTCTGGATCATTACGGTCCTGCTATAACGGTGGACGCAGGGACTTTACATGCGTGCCGGACGCCCCGCGCGTGACACGGCAATCTACGGATCTTAAACTGAGATTTATAAGCCACCACCTCAACCACTACTGTACAAACACGGGAATCACACACACGAGCGGGACGCGCGTCGCTTCTCTGGGGATGTTATCGGAGTAACAGCAATGAAGGTAATCTGTGCACCCTCAAAGCCCGAAATATATAATTATATAGTAAATACAATTTCAATTTTCACCCACTTCAAGTTGCGTCTCGCTACCGCGACCCACAACTTCAAGTGGTGAAAATTATTCGTATTTGTTTAATTTGGGACCAAACATTTGCAAATCTGGATTCCTAAAGACACATTTCATTACGAATATCAGTGATTTTATCGACTATTAAATGACGTAAAAGGCTTCACAGACTTCCTGCCGTCGATACATATCTAGGCCTATCTATCTAAAACAGATTAAAAACGACTAATGTTTACACTTCTCAAACACCAATTGTTGGTTTAAACAATAACTTTATATAAAGTTATTGGTTTAATCATGTTAACTTTATGATTTAATGTTGGACCAGGGTCGCCAACGGTGGTGTAATAATAAACGGACGGCCGGTAAACGTCTCGTTTTTTCGTCTTGTGTGGTTGCGATGGCCTCCTTGTATCTGAATATGATCGCACTATTCTGCTGTGCAAAGTCAAAAGACAGTATCTGCTTACTTAGCAAGTAAACAGATACTGCATTTTTGCTTTGCTCCGCAATATTTCCGTTATTATTTGATAGAAGGCGGAATTTGGGGCTTTATATAAAACCGCCATCCCCTGCGACTTTCAATGACCTTTTATTGACCAATCCCATCTGTTATTGATGGTTCCTCATATAGACCCTATTATACGTGTTTATTAACGCTAATTCTATTATAATTTAGTTTATTTGGATTAAAAGCTTTTATCTGCAATTTTTCTGTTTGTTTCAGTTCAAAGTAGACGAAACGCGATACATATATATAGAGCCTACTGCTGTGCAAAGCTAAAAGGCTAGTAAAGTAAGCAGATACTGCCTTTTGGATCTGCAGAACAGTGTATCATATCTGATCATTATTATCATGACAATTTTCGTATAGGCCTACTATCAAAGTATTTACACCAGCAGATGGGCATTTCCAGAATTGCATGCGTGAGATTTAACAATACTTCTCCTGGTCCGATATAACTTTCCTATGCATTACACATTATATGCGATCACGTAAGATAATAACATACAAATCGTGAGATTACGACACGGCATATTACGCAGTGAACTGTTGGTCAACCAAGGTGCTTTACACATAACCTCCCTGGTCAGTCATCCCAAGGGCATAGTGGTCTATGGTCAACCCAAATACTTACTACAGTATGGCGAGCCGAACCAAGCAACAATTGTCACCGACCCAATGCTGGTTTTATGTTGGTTCAGCGTCGTAGACGCTGGGCCAACATCAAACCAACATTGGGTCAATGAATTGTTCACTATACAACAAAATGACGTCATTGACTGTGTGTCGACAACTAGACCGTTGTACAAAGATAAACAGAAGTAACTGCAGTTTGCTTTTACGGAGACGGGCGGGGGCCCTAGGGTAGTGGTTAGCACCGCTGCCTTTCACGCCAGAGTACGGGGTTCGGTTCCCGGTCTCGGCGGTTTGAAAGAAACAAAATTGTTTCTTCCCCATCCACGTGTGAAAGTTAGTATTGTGGGGAGCCTCCGTGACCGAGAGGTAGCGTGCTCGGCCTCAGACCGCCAGGGCTCGAATTTCGAATCCTGTGTCTGGAGGACAGTGTCATCTCAATCATCTCACCATCCTGAGGAGGTTCTCCTGGCCCAGTTTAGCCTATATGTGCACAAAGGTGGCCTAAAGCCCGATTCATTTCATTTCATTTTTACGGAGACAGTACACTCGCGTTGGGGCGAAAATCATTGGTCAAACCAAGACCTTTATGTAAAATCATTATTGTTGGCCAAACCAAGGATACCACAACCTTGGGTAACCCTTTCAATTAAAATATTTGTAATGACCGTAGACTCATAACATAGCTATTCAAATGAAGCCAAATAGAGCTAACTGAGACATTAATTATGATTTCAAATTGAAAAAAACCGTTGGTCTCCACGGTTTATACAAACATATTTCAACGTGGTAGGCCTAAGGGGTTAAACGATCAGATGTAGCTGACCAACGTGAGAAGGGGAGGGGGGGGGGGGGGCACAAATAAAGTTCACATCTACGCCACTGAACAGCAGTATTACCATTATTCAGTATATACTAATCTATTACATAGATAACTACACTGCTCTGCAAAACCCAAAAGGCGGTTACTGTTACCTTTTCAAGGTGGCAGTTACATCCTTCTGGCTCTACGGGGCGTTACACGTCCGTGTACAGCAGAAACACGAAACTTTGAAATATATCATATCTCACAATTAGTATCATTATTATCATGATAATTTTACAATAAGATATGCCATTGAGGTATTTACAACAACATGTGGACATGTACGCTGATTAACACTGATTATTATTTATTATTTTTCCTCCTCGGATGTGAGAGTGTGAATCTACCACTTTATCATGTTTATGAAGTGGCATTTGTAGCCGTTCATTTCTATCAAGCCGATAAAATTAATCAGCCTTGCTTTTTTTGGAAGGGAAGGCTGTATCAATGTAATGTATTTGTCTGTGGACATTTCCAGGACTGTTTGCTTGAGATTTAAAAATACATCTCCTGGTCCGATATAACGTTTGTATTTTATGACTTATCTTTTTCCGATCACGTAAGAGTTAGCAGGTTAGAGGACCCTCCCTGTAAGAATTCTAAAAATACGATTATCTTAACTTTCTCTAATTTCCATTAGGAAAGTTCAGATTTACTTCCTAACTTTTCTGATGGAATGTAGAGGAAGTTAAGATAATTCTAAGATTTGTAGTGGGTTGTGCCCAAGGTCCACAATATCCACCTCCCCCCCCCCCCGCAGTAATTATGTACATATCGTGAGATTACGGCACGGCGTATTACGCAGTGAACTGTTGGTCAACCAAGGTGCTTTAAACCAACATTAAACCAACATTGGGTCAATGTATTGTTTAGTATACAATAAAATGACGTCATTGACTGTGTGTCGACAACTAGACCGTTGTACAAAGATAAACAGAAGTAACTGCTTACTTAAAAAGTAAGCAGTTACCGCAGTTTGCTTTTATGGAGACAGTACACTCGCGTTGGGGCGAAAATCCTTGGTCAAATCAAGACCTTTATGTAAAATCATTATTCTTGGCCAAACCAAGGATACCACAACCTTGGGTAACCCTTTCAATTAAAATATTTGTAATGACCGTAGACTCATAACATAGCTATATTCAAATGAAGCCAAATAGAGCTAACTGAGACAATTATTATGATTACAAATTGAGAAAAGCCGTTGGTCTCCACGGTTTATACAAACATATTTCAACATGGTAAGGGGTTGAACGATCAGATGTGGTTGACCAACGCGAGGCGAGGGGGGGGGGCACAAATAAAGTTCACATCTACGACACTGAACAGCAGTATTACCATTATTTAGTATATACTAATCTATTACATAGATAACTACACTGCTCTGCAAAACCCAAAAGTCTTGCAGAAACCCAAAAGCCCAATATTAATCCAACAATGATTCAACGTTTTGTCTTTGCTGTGACAAACACACCCACTAAACACAACACATTTGTATAACATTTATACAATGTAAGGCCAACGTCGAAGACGTTGGTCCCACATTGTATAAATGTTATACAAATGTGTTGTGTTTATTGGGAGCTGACATACCAGTCTGCGACGCTGACCCAACATTGAACCAACATTGGGCCAATGTTTCGTGTTTACTGATATATATGATTGTTTATCGTTTTCTAGTTACCGTGCTGACCTTGCGTTGACCTTGCGTAGATATCGTGCGTAGTTTATTTATTGAAGTCTTGTTGGCCTCGTTAGCACTGGTTAGTGATATCTGAGCAGAAACACGGGGGGTGGGGGGTCGTAGTCGTTTGCTCTTTATCATATCAAATCAAATGTTATCGTAAGTGTAGTAATCATTGTAAATGACACCATTGCTTTTCTATTTATAAACTGTCTCTGGTATCACCAGGAGGGTGTTTTTTGCTAACTACAATAATCATTATTGTAGTTAGCAAAAAACACCCTCCACAACGTAGATTAGCAAGCATTCCATATCAGAACCGTGAGATGGGATGCCGCCGGCGGCAAGTGATCAATTTATCCCATATTAACGCCTTCGAAATACATTTTAATTGGGCTTACCTAACTTATTGGCCCTTTATGAATCCACTCAGCTGCTTTTGAAACATTCCATCGCGTGAGAGCTTTTTTAAAACACCTACCGAAACATATTTCAGCCATTTTAGCCATTTGTGATGATGTGAGTATCTTACTTTTCAGATATAGCTGCGCTTTAACCCGAAACATAGTGAAGGGCGAGATCCTTCTTACTAGATTAATTTTAATCAGTTACACCAATAACTTTACATAGACTAACACATGTCCTATTGGTTACACTGTGGTTTCTGAATGAGCAATCCTATTTCAAAATGTAGCATTTGGTGTTTATAACCACACTAATAAACTGTTATTGATGGGTTTATTTATTTTGAAAGTATATATGTCGCAGCAAAAACAGAATATCATTGAGAATTATTTGTGTACGTTATTTTGCGTTTTTTGTTTTTTTACTGGTGTGCGTACTGTCAATAAACATGGTAAAGTGCGTAGAACTTAAACATGCTAACACTTGCGTTGCTTAATTGTTTGTGAGTATTAAACTTTTATTCATTTGAAGTTGGAATTGCTGACGCAATTTCCAGCTTCAAATGAATGAAAAATAATATTATTAATATAAGAGTAGACGTCTCTAAATTTGAATTATTTGAATAACTGAGCATCTACCAGTAAATATTTTACAAATTTTAGAGAAATTTTGCTTAGTCTGAAGTTTGTTCGAAACCGTGTACATACGGTCTTAGCAGCACAAGGGTTAATACTCTCTATATTACTATAAGTGATGTAACGTTACCCGATCATTACGTCATTCATATTAATACAGTTAAATACAAATAATCGAGTGAACAAGGCTTTACTGCCAATTATCCATAGATCCCAGCAAACACAAGACGTTGAATCAATGTTGGTTTAACGTTGGTCCAACGTCGTTCAAACAACAATGTTGATATAATGTTGGGTCAGCGTGGGAGAAGTTGGCCCAACATTATATCAACACCGGACCAACGTCTTTGCTGGGATCACATGGAAGTACAGGGTACATCACAGCGAACACGATACATTGAACCAATGTAGGCTTAATGTTGGCCCAACGTCTGCGACGCTGACCCAACATGAAACCAACGTTGCACCAACGTGTTCTGTTTGCTGGGTATATACAAGGACAGGATTAACACTGGTTACCGGGCCAACATTGAGTATATCATGTGCAATGATGAACGTCACACCATATACTGAATGAATGAATGAATGAATGAATGAATGAATGAATGAATGAATGAATGAATGAATGAATGAATGAATGAATGAATGGTATTTTAAACCACCTTTGTGCATATATAGGCTAAACCGGGCCAGGAGACCCTCCTGAGGATGGTGAGACGAATGCGATGACACTGCTTCTCAGGCACAGGAATTTAAATTCGAGCCCTGGGGGTCTGAGGCCGAGCACGCTACCTATTAGTCATGGATGCTCCCCACAATACTGAATCTCTACGAGTGACCGGTGTTAGAAACTTGTGTTTCTCACGATCTCCGATTTTGACATTCCGAACAGGCACCTCCGCCCGATATACATGATATATACTGACTAAAGCACGCACAAGATATACTGACAAGATATACTCCAGATAAAGTTCTCAGATATACTGACTGAAGCACGTACAAGAGTGGGTGATAGATAGCTCAGCCATGCCACCCCCCCCCTAATGATAAATAAGTAGACCATCTTGATAATATCAACATGATCATGGGTACTTGATAACATGATTGTCATTGCTAACACAGATGCGTATCAGTGACACTACTGTCATGCAAAGACAAACAGCGGTAACTGCTTACTTTTCAAGTAAGCAGTTACCGCTGTTTGTCTTCGCGCGGTAGATTATTGATACACTTTGACAGTAACGCTGATTATCGTGAACCATGCAGTGGTGACAGGCTATCTAAAGGCATAGAGTAGTACCTCAGTATGCTGCAGGTCATATGTAATCAGCATTCATCCAAATCCTTTCTAATCTATACGGATTTTGTAATGTATAGGCCTACTATGCCATTTCACCAATAAGGCGTAGAATTCGTTTGCAATCCGATTTATCAATCGCAGTTTTTGGGAACGAAATGTCTGTTTAAACATCAAGGTTTGCAAATGTTTCGTCTCAAATTAACCAAATCTCAGTAGCCAGATAAAACAAATTTAACCTTTAACCATGGTCCCGATTATATTCGTTTTTTTAGTCCGTGGGCTATTGCAATTGAAATTCGGCGTCGTCGGCGTCATCGTTGGCGTTAACATTTCATTGTGGGCGCGATAACTTGAAAAGTTTTTCATGTTTCATGTTTTTCCAAATTTGTTATGCATGTTACTAATGAACAGTCCTTGGACAAGTTCAATAATGGCTGCGATAACTATACGTAAAAAGTTTGTTTGCCTTGGATTGGCATAATAATAGCACACTGATTTTCAAAGGTCTTTATATTATCATGATTATGTAATTTATAATAGTAAAACAAATCACCGTTGAGATAATTATTAACCGTTAGAGCACTGAGCTGTTCAATTTGAATTTTCAGTCACTTGAAGTTGTGTCTCGCTACCGCGATACACAACTTCAAGTGACTGAAAATGTATGTGATTTGTGTAATATTAATCCTAACATATATCAGTGTTTTACGATTAAAGGCATATTTTACTTTTACCAACTGGTTATACAGGTGCTTATAGAAAACACAGACTGTCTACTGTAGTTGACATCAGTGCTCTAAGGGTTAATGGTATAGGCCCAGAAGGCCCATTAATCCTTGTCGTGCTGCGCCCTGTATATATACGTTTTCAAACAGACTTTGAACCAAATAATATGTCACTGAAATGAATAATATACATGGTTTGTGCTGGATGTTCAGTTAGTCAAATAATCCATTTTAGAAGGTGTATATTTTTAAAAGAGCTCTAAATTAAACAATTATTTTTTTTAATTGCTTGAAGTTGTGTTCCGCTACCGTGACCCACAACTTCAAATGGGTGAAAAATACTCATATTTGTTTTAATTTCAGACCAAACATTTGCAAATATTCTGATTAACAGATTAGGAGCTCAATTCATTCCAATTATCAGTGATTTGATCGGATAATAACATGGATTAAATCGACTATAGACGTTCTCAGCAGTGAAAGGGTTCATACAGTGGATTGACATGTAAACAGAGTCACAGGCCGCGCAAAGACCAATAGCCGTAACCGAGCACCCGAGAAGTAAGCAGTTATTGTTGTTTGGTTTTAACGCAGGCCCTATGGAATATACAGTGTCGCTCATTGAAATCCTAAATTCGATTATCGGTCGATGAATCCGCATTGTGTTGATACTGTGCGCAATACTTTCTGTACACAACATGTACACTGCCGTCGTATTTACCGCTATTCATATAGATATAAGTGAATTTAAAGCACTCAAAGGGGAGTGAATATTGCTTTACGTCGCTTTCAGAGCACGCTAAGAGTGTCTATGCAGCTGCACAGAGCATGGCACAGGTGTCTCTAATTCAATCCATTCTAACATAATATAAAAAACGGCGAGATATTACTGTGTCAGAATCATCTCTTTATGGATAGATATTTATTAACCCTTTCAGCGCGGAGACCGTCTTTATACGTCAGAATGTGACGTCTGTAGACGCGGAGACCGTCTTTATACGTCAGAATGTGACGTCTGTAGACGTCACATTCTGACGTATAAAGACGGTCCCCGCGCTGAAAAAATTAAAATACTTCTAATGCCTGTAGACCCGTAACATAGGTATTCAAATAAAGCTAACTAAGACATTTGTGATGATTTTAAATTGCAAAAACCCTTCGGTTTCTATGGTTTTTACAAAAAATATTTCTGCGTTGTAAAGGTTACAAGGTTCACACTAGTTATTTGTGCCCGCTGTATGATATGTACACCATAAATGTAAATCTAAATGGAAATCAATCAAATATGATTGAAATGGGAATGTGATTACATTTCTAGAAAGAGGGGTTATTCAAGGATTTTTGCTGTAAGATCCCAGACTTATGCAAATATTAAACAGCAGTGATTGCTTGCTTTTCAAGTAAGCTGCTACTGCTGCTTGACTTTGCAGGAGGGAATTGTACAAAGACAAACAGGAGTTACTGCTAATTGCCATAGCGGGGAAATATTACACTTTTCACCATGCAGAAAAAAAACTTGCAATAACCCATTTTCGATTTCGTGTTTTTGTTGTTGGGAAATCAATTAATCACTCTCAGTGTGTGTTGCCTCGCGGATAGAATTATAATATTACAACAAAAAATATTGAATCTTTCTGATCAAAATATTGAAACAGTATATAATATCAATTAAACATACGGGTGCATTTTAACCCTTCAAGAACTAAGCGCGTCTATAGTCGTTTTTATTCCGTTTTATTAGCCGTGTTTAAACATCAAGATTTGCAAATGTTTGGTCTCAAATTAAACAAATGATTATGAATAATTTTCACCCACTTTAAGTTGAGGGTCTGTAGGGGCCTACATCATTCATTTCAGCAATGGACATCACTGTTATTATTATCTCACCTAAATGACCACTAGTGCGAAAAGTGACGTTAAGCATGATTCTACTATAGTCTACTATACTTGAAATGTTAATTTAATTTCGTGATATTAACGGATTTCACCTGAGCATACAGTCCCCTGGGAGCAAAGGGTGTCATCTGACGCTTATCAGAGGGGTATATAACACCCTTTAACTCCGAGGTTGTCATATATAGGACGTGCATTACACTTAAAACGTGGACATGGTGAACAAATTGTTGTTGCTGCGAAACATTGATTTTTCTAATGGTCAAATCATGTGCGTGGTGGTCCAATTGTATTACCGACTTTCTGGCCGGCTTTATCGTTTTTTAACCATCTAACCACTAAGCTGTTTAATTGGAATTTTCACCCACTTGAAGTTGTGTCTCGCTGACGCGATCCACAACTTCAAGTGAGTGAAAATTATTCAAAAATGTAAAAATGGAGTTTAACTATTATCAAATCTTGCTTATCAAATCTTGCTTATATAACATGTTTAACCCTTTGACTTCCAGGCCGGGGTGCATGCCAGGATCCAGATATACTGGTGTACGAGTTCTATTTTTCGTCATTTGAAGCTGGAATTGCTAACGCAATTTCCAGCTTCGAATGACGAAAAATACATAAATGTAGTATATATTTGACGAAAATTTGTGTCATTTTATGGTTACGTTCATTGACGAATGACGACGGAAATTTCCGTCGTGTATGGTAGTGAAAAGGTTAAGATGTTGTACTTTATGTGTTAATAAGAAAATGAAGAACCGAATATAAGCGGGATCGGCGGTTAGAAGATTAACTTAGAAGGTTAAGGTTGAAAGGTGGAAGTTTAGCACCTTCTAACTCCAAGGGGACGAAATTTGAGTGGGTGAAAATTACTTACATATGAGTACAACTTGAATGAAAATATATGTTAATTTTGCAAAAGCAATTCTCATTTTGCCTTCGCGGTTTCTCATTTGAAGAAGAAATACAAAGTGTGAAAAACTCTCACCAAAATGGGCAAGATTTAAAAATATCTACCCCCCAACTGGGGAGAGAGGCGAATTTGATCACGAGACACAACAAAAAATGGTTAGAAAATAAATTCTAACTTTAGCACATTAATGGTTGATGAAGTGGTTCAAACGATTTATTGTTATTGTTGCTTAAAGTGTTCATAAATGATTATAATGTTTGATTTTAGTTCCTTTGAAAGCATACTCCACAGAGACGCACACCCCGAAACATTGATTTGACCGCGACAAGAGTGCACTCAAACATGGCAGAATAAATTAATTACATAAAAGTACAGTAAGCGTACCCCCTTAACCCATTCAAGCCTGAAATTACCATTGTCATCTTCATCCACTACAAGCTGCGAATTGCTATCGCAATTCTCGACTTGTAGTGGATGAAGAAGACCTGAAATGGGTGGCAAATAAAAAAATATATCGTTATTATTAAAACATTTCCGTGAAACTTTTCGTTCTGAAACCCCCTAAGTGTTAGAATTAAATCATTATACAGAGATGCAAAATTATACTTTGATACATCGTCAGGGTTGAAAGGGTTAAACCTTTCATCGATAATCACGACTACAGTCCAGTTTATTAGACGATCAAGTCACTGTTATTGGAAACGAAATCAGTATTTAAAAATCAAGATTTGCAAATTTGTGGTCTCCAATTAGGCAAATATGCGTAATCTGCAACCACTTGAAGTTGTGGATCGCGGCAGCGAGACACAACTCCGAGTGGTTGAATATTTCAATAAGACAGCATAGCGGGTAGAGGGTTAAAATTCGATATGAATCAATCAATTCGATTCAATCAACTTTATTGACATACAAAAGTCACATACTATAATGGCACATTGTGAAAAACATGCAAACATACCGTGTTGTACAGGATATTGTTAAGATTATAACGTTTCATCAATACCACATTGCACAGTGTAAAAAAAATAATAAGTTGGCTATTGTGTGAAAGCCACCCATACATGTATGTATAAGAGCCCGACGTACCTATAAGCATTCTAAAAGACATTTATACGACCTAATCATAACGTACAGTTTTTAGCAATGACTTAAGATACATCTTTTAGCAACGATGTGATAATAATGTACAATTTTTAATAACGACTTAAGTAAAACATTTCAGCAAGGACTTAATGCCCCATTCAGACTTGTCCCTCAAACCATCAGTCGTCCGCTTTGGTCAAAATAGCTATGAGAAAAAATAAGAGAGACCATTCACAACTCGTCCGTCGTCTTTCAAAATCGGTCATGAGCGACTTTGACAGACGAGACAGGTAACGAGCTGTGGATAGGGAATTCCCCAGAAATCCCTCTGTCAAGCATTTTTCCGGACTGTGCCTATTTAAAACTGTCAGTACACAAAAATCTGTGCCCAGAGCTCTGAAACGACGAATAGGTGTAAATATTAGTGACTGAAGCTGACTACTGATGACAGACGACGGATGAAGGACGACGGAACATAGATGACTGACAAGTGTGAATGAATTAATCATAACGTACGATTTTAGCAACACAAAAACAATATGGAAAGCTGCACGGAAGACACAAAACATCTCTTAAGAAGTTCTTACTATAGCCAACACTCTAGATTTAATGGAAATGCTCTGTGTGAGGTATATATTGTGTGACGGGAAAAGCGGTTCGCTCGGGGTGAGCTCACAACGAAGGATGAAACCTAAAAACTACGTTTCTATTATAGTATAGATATCCATTAGGCCGATTGCTTTGTTGTATGATCACTCCGCACGCACTAGACGTCGGTCTGATGTTGGTTCAATGCTGGCCCAGCGTCACAGACGCTGAGACAGCATTGTACCAACATTGGACAGACGTCTCGTGTATTATGTGAATCCTCTTATTATCATCTGTCCTTTCTGTAATACCCATCCCTGATTACATGATTACGCATCACAGATAAAGAAACGATACTTACCATGCTTAAAATCGATGTTCAGTTTTCAATTGCTGCCATGCCAAATGCCAGTATTTCAATTATTTAATTAATGTGATTCTTTGTTGATTGACATCAGCTAGATATGACAGACTGCGCTTATGTGTATTTTAAAAAATAAATCATATAAATGTTTTTGTTATCGTATGATGGTCATTTTATTTTCTAACGAAAATACGTAACTGTTATTTGACATATGTTCGATTATTGTTAACCTTTTAACCGCCAAATTATTCAATCTGAATTTTTACCCACTTGAAGTTGTGTCTCGCTGACGCGATCCACAACTTCAAGTGAATGAAAAATATTCAGATTTGACAAAACTCTTTTCAAATATTGCTGATTGATGTCACATTTTATCTTTAACACGTTTAAAAGGTGGTACTTAATGTGCTAATAAAAAAAGAAAACCCGGCGGTTAAAGGGTTAAGGCGCTACATTATATAGTTTAAATTGATACCCACTTGAACCGCGACCCACAACTTCAACGGCTAGAAATTATGTATAGCTGCACAGTTTGCATGAAAATAGATTTAAACCATTATAATGGTCAAAGTAGACCCATAATATAGGTATTCAAATGAAGCGGAAAGAGCCAACTAAGACAATTATGACGATTTGTATTGTCCCTATTTTTTATATATAATTATATATGGGCGCTTTAATGGTTGACTATATACATTTGGATCATCTGATCATACAGTTATCATAGTTATTGTGCATACTGGTCATGCTGCCATCAGGTCTATCCATGCTGGTCGCGAAATAAGGATTTACTGTCAAGTCTTGGAAGCAATATTATTGATGTATTTAAAGTCGACGAAAAAAAATGTGATTACGATAGGCTCGTAGATCTCAATATTCTCGACGCATTACTTTCGGATCTACAAATCCATCAAATTTCTGTCTTACCCTTTGAAATAGGGTCACTCATAATATTTCAAGTGCAAGAGTAAAATATTAAGTTAGCGTGTCATACTTTAGAAAACGGTGGAATAAAACAGACTCTGAGTTACGTATAGGCCTAATAACCATCCTAGTTGGCTAAAAATATTTTATATCTTATGTTGCAGATGATGCCGACGGATGTGTCCTTTGGCCCCATGGTTATGCGGCAACAGTCCATGTCGGTAAGTTCACCTTTTGACGACTTTATTGTAAACGATGTTGACGCGAATCAGCCAGATTGGAAATCGTTGACCTCCATTTCGTCAAATTTTCACTCACATGAAGTTGTTAATCGCGTCAGCGAGACACAACTTCAAGTGAGTGAAAATTCCAATTAAATAAAGTGGTGGTTAAAGGGTTAAAGAGGCCGTGTCGTCTCAATTCACAGATCAATAATATTTACGTCTCAAAGGACTGCTCTATTTGTACTTTGACAATGCGGGTTGGCCTGAACCAGGTGAATTCACGTTGATAAATAACTCAGCGAATCCAAACGAGCCACGTCCTTTAATAACATGTTTTCAACCGCGCTCTTGATATCCCAAATCAAACGGTACGAGTGTCAGTCGGTCTAGTCGTGTAGAAATATAATATTGGTAGTACTTTGTTTGTTTAACTCTTAACACGCGGGGATCAACCCCGGGGGATCGACGTCTATAGATGTCAGATTCTAAGTCTAAACTCGGTCCCCGGCACCGAAGGAATTAAAATATTTAGAACGGCCGTAGCATAGGTATTCAAATGAATCGGGAAGAGCTAACTAAGACATTTATGATGATTTCAAATTGACAAAAAACACTTTGGTTTCTTGGTTTATATAAAAATATTGCAGCGGTAAGCGTTAAGTGGTATCCTCACCCTGTAATAATACACCCTTCACCTTGATATTGAAGTGTCGTATCTGCCACTGTGTAAAGTCGCAGATACGACCTTTTATTATAGAGACGAGGAGCTGGTATATTTGTTCAGTAAGCAAGGCGTCGATGATTATTATTTGATTTCATAAGTAGACGAGCTTGGTAAATACTCAGCGGACACAAGACGCTGAATCAATGCTGGTTTAACGCTGGTCCACCGTCTACGACGCTTGACCAACGTTATACCAACAATGTTTCAACATATTGTGTCTACTTGTTGACAGAATGCGATGTATTTATGACTGGTAAACATGGTAAATAATCTGCAATCCAAAGCCAATAAATGTAAAGAGGAGATCATGTGGCCACATTACTATGTCACTTGCTCATCTAATTTAATCAATCAATCAATCAATCAATCAATCAATCAATCAATCAATCAATCAATCAATCAATCAATCAATCAATCAATCAATCAATCAATCAATCAATCAATCAATCAATCAATCAATCAATCAATCAATCAATCAATCAATCAATCAATCAATCAATCAATCAATCAATCAATCAACCAGCCAGCCAGCCAGCCAGCCAGCCAGCCAGCCAGCCAGTCAGTCAGTCAGTCAGTCAGTCAGTCAGTCAGCCAGCCAGTCAGTCAGTCAGTCAGTCAGTCAGTCAGTCAGTCAGTCAGTCAGTCAGTCAGTCAGTCAGTCAGTCAGTCAGTCAGTCAGTCAGTCAGTCAGTCAGTCAGTCAGTCAGTCAGTCAGTCAGTCAGTCAGTCAGTCAGTCAGTCAGTCAGTCAGTCAGTCAGTCAGTCAGTCAGTCAGTCAGTCAGTCAGTCAGTCAGTCAGTCAGTCAGTCAGTCAGTCAGTCAGTCAGTCAGTCAGTCAGTCAGTCAGTCAGTCAGTCAGTCAGTCAGTCAGTCAGTCAGTCAGTCAGTCAGTCAGTCAGTCAGTCAGTCAGTCAGTCAGTCAGTCAGTCAGTCAGTCAGTCAGTCAGTCAGTCAGTCAGTCAGTCAGTCAGTCAGTCAGTCAGTCAGTCAGTCAGTCAGTCAGTCAGTCAGTCAGTCAGTCAGTCAGTCAGTCAGTCAGTCAGTCAGTCAGTCAGTCAGTCAGTCAGTCAGTCAGTCAGTCAGTCAGTCAGTCAGTCAGTCAGTCAGTCAGTCAGTCAGTCAGTCAGTCAGTCAGTCAGTCAGTCAGTCAGTCAGTCAGTCAGTCAGTCAGTCAGTCAGTCAGTCAGTCAGTCAGTCAGTCAGTCAGTCAGTCAGTCAGTCAGTCAGTCAGTCAGTCAGTCAGTCAGTCAGTCAGTCAGTCAGTCAGTCAGTCAGTCAGTCAGTCAGTCAGTCAGTCAGTCAGTCAGTCAGTCAGTCAGTCAGTCAGTCAGTCAGTCAGTCAGTCAGTCAGTCAGTCAGTCAGTCAGTCAGTCAGTCAGTCAGTCAGTCAGTCAGTCAGTCAGTCAGTCAGTCAGTCAGTCAGTCAGTCAGTCAGTCAGTCAGTCAGTCAGTCAGTCAGTCAGTCAGTCAGTCAGTCAGTCAGTCAGTCAGTCAGTCAGTCAGTCAGTCAGTCAGTCAGTCAGTCAGTCAGTCAGTCAGTCAGTCAGTCAGTCAGTCAGTCAGTCAGTCAGTCAGTCACCCATCAAAGTATGTCAAATTTATATTTTTAGACACATATGCTACTGATTGTAATATCTCAAACTGCTATGTATGCAGTATCAATTTGAACTAGTGAATTCTGCTCTGTGGAGCTAAACGGCAGGATCAGCCTATTTGTAAAGCAGGCAGATGCTGCCTTTTGGTTTTGCACGTCAGAATCAAAGTTTATTTTGTCATACTTTATTTTTTATATAACTACTACGTCTATAGGTTAAACTTTATAGTAAAGCTATTATATTCGCTCACTTCACATGTATAGCTCATATGTTTACTACTCATAACTTCAAAATGTTATATGTTTATATAGATGATATCATGGGTGGCCTCCATGCTAGCGACCTTGTGGTCTTAATGGAGGTCTCCCAAACCACCCTGTAAATTTTATTTCACTCATCTTTCATTTCCTATTTTTTTTATGGTTGAATAAACACTTCTTCTTCCCAGTCAGTCAGTCAGTCAGTCAGTCAGTCAGTTAATCATTTAATCAATTAATCAATCGAATTATGCAATCATGCAATGATGCAATTAAGCCATCAAGTAATCATTCTATAGCCCCTCAATCCTAAGAGTCTATCTGATTCCTCAATAACTATTAATGCGTTTAACCTCATAAAAAATATTTTCACTCGTGACAAATTATAACCACATTGAACATAGTATACAACATGACCATATTTGGACAACAATCTTATCTGCTGAAGAGATACTTTACGATCACCGTGTGATATCTGCATGCGGACTGATCTCGTTAACGAGGTGTTATGCCAGGCTATCGGCCTGCTGATATTACACTTGGATCGGTGATGTTTAGATTTGTGAAGAATAATTACTATGATTTGATTAGCATGCGTCAACACACACTGATCACAGGTCACAGTGGGACATGTGCCCCCTCCCCCTCTCGAGGGCCACTATGCATACCAAGATATCATATCAAAGACAGGAATGTCAAGTATACGTATCTCCCAGCGTTGGTTCATTGTTTGGCAAACGTCGGAGACGTTGCCAAACAATGAACCATCGCTGCGCCAATGTGACGTGTGTTCTGGCAATCGGTCATATTTCAATACCATGAGACGGTATTCAATTCACTGAAATGGTGATCCAGGGTTCTAAATATTTCATAGACCCACATGTAAAAGAACAAGGCAGTTATCAGTTGGTTATTTGGGACATGGCCCGTATTTTTTAAAATTAAATACATGGGGCTCAATTGCAATCTTTTCGTATTCTATGATTTATTTATACATCTTAAAGGTGATCTATCACCCTTTATATGGTATGAATAATTATGTCCTTATATGGGGTGATTGGCTATCATATGACCCTCTCAGAGGGTCAGATGATAGCCAATCACCCCATATATGGGGGTGATTGGCTATTATGTGACCCTCTCAGATGGTCACATGATAGTTAATCACCCCATATAAGGAAACACTTGTGCCACATCTTGTGGCAACTTTGATTTATCTGTCACAAAATTATTCTTACTATATAAGGGGTGATAGATCACCTTTAACTAAAGCATGTTGGATTATTTAGAATGGAGATAAATTAAATAAGTTATTTTCAAATGTTGATTCACCAACCATACACATATAAAAATGAATTTGGACGTGGTTGCCCCACTGGCTGGGGAGGGGCTCGACATAGTGTCCCACTGGTTTGTGTGGGGCTCGACATGGTGGCCCAACTTGGAGTGGGGCCCTGGAATAGTGTTCAAATTTCGAATCTGTGTCTGGAGGGCATGAGGCAATACTAAAGCCCTATCTATTCACCATTTGCGACATAGGTTCAAGTGGGTACAAAATGAGATTTTATAATTCATAATTACCGCTCAAAATCCCTTAGGCCTATACTTTAATGTTACAACGCTGAAATATGGTTGTATAAACCATGGAAACTAAGGTTTTTTTAATTTGAAATTATCATATATGGCTTAATTATCTCTTTCCGCTTCATTTGAATACCTATGTCATGGGTCTAGAATTTGTTTTTCTTTCAGTGCGAGGGCCGTCTTTATACGTTAGAATCTAACGTCCAGGCCCTACAGACGTCAGTCAGAATCTGACGTCTACAGACATCAGTCAGGATCTGACGTATACAGACGTCAGTCAGAATCTGACGTCTATAGACGTCAGATTCTAAGGTATAAAGACGGTCACCGCTCTGAAAGAGTTAAATACCCAAGTCAAACTGATGATTATGTTCCAACATTCATTTAAAGTGCAAAACACACCGACGCGAGCGCGATTACGCACGCGATGAGGGACGAAAAAATTGCGTGACTGTCTACACGCGCGCGGACTAACGCCATTTCCAGCTTCAAATGAATGAAAAATAACAATTATTTATGGAAAATGGAAATCTCACCAATCGAATTATTGGATTAACTAAACCAAGAACAGTGTTTTATATAATTTAGTGATATTTTTATTGGTCCAAACAATATACGGTATATATACGATTCCAGCAACACAAGGGTTAATGTAATATTGTATTTTATTGTATTGTATACTATAGCGTTTTGAGGGTAATATAATTGACTAACGATCTGGCTGATCCAAGTCCGTATATAATTATATCTCTCGATTTGTATATCCATGAAAAATCACTGCCTGGTAAAAAACTGACTGATAACGACTTCGAAAAAGAACAGACTTACTCGAAAAAATAAATCGCTTAATTCAACATGTCGGGTATCTACAAACGTTTTATAATCTGACCTTTTCTAGTGCTGAGAATGTCTAATCACAATTCACGAACATAGTTTATGTTAAAGGAATTAGAAATCTTTATGTTGTTTACGTCTACTAAAAACCTTCTTTCTGATATGTATATACGTAATTGGTTGCCGTACTTTCCGGTTTATGTCTATGATGGTAATAGTTTTTCGTACCTTTAGCTTAAAAAGTGTTATTCACACGTTTAGTTTTTCAAGTTTTCCTATCATTTTTATTTGAAAAACACACACTTCGCACATGTACTAACACGTACATGTAGTCCAGCTTCTAACACATAAGATCCCGTTATTAACCCTTGTCCTGCTGAATTGTTTCATTTGTAGTTTTCGTCCTTTGAAGCAGGAATTGCTGACGCAATTTCCAGCTTCAAATGAAGAAAAATGTTTTTATTTTTTTTTTCAATATACAAAATTGAATTATATGACTAACTGAGCATCTACCACAAACTGTATTATTAATTTCAGTGACATATTATTTGGTTTAAAATCTGCTTGAGAACGTATATATATCAATATGGACGTAGCAGGACGAGGGTTACACGGACGTAGCCATAATAATAAAGCATATACATGCACATGTAACATATGCAATACCATAGAGTTGTTGAATTCGAGTATTTCTGCAAATATGAGAAACATCCGGGCAAAACTATTTAGTATACATACATGCACTTTATCACCTTGTCAACACCTAGTCCTCCTTTCACCTGCCATTGGCTGAATATGGGGCCGGTGTGTGAGAGGTTGGTACGGCATTGAGCCAGCATTGACTGAAGTTGCTGTCTCGGCCCGGACATATCGTGAGATGGGAAGTGACAACAATGGCTGCCCTGGATCGGCTGTTCTCACGGCCGGGTTGACACCAGTCTAAGGGGGCCACCAATCAATCACCAGGAGGAGGGGGGCTAAAGTATTTTTATTTTTGAAATAAGTATTTCCAGACTAAATTTTCGTGAAATAAACTATTTTCTGTTGGACATGTTGTAAATAAATATTTAATGACCCTTAAAGCAGCCCCTTGGGATGACATCAATTTTCGTTTTTTTTCGTTTTTCGTTTTTTTTCAGAATTTTCATATTTTTACAAATATTTTTAATTAACATTTCTATGAAACC
>OZ024908.1:83524098-83526598 GCA_964017125.1 Flabesymbios commensalis | reverse complement strand
TGATGAAAATCTGTCAGCTGCCGCAGATGATACAGCGATTGTGACGCTGGTTCTTAGTATGATATTTTGACGTCCATATAGGATTGATGTGGTACATCTAGCCCATCCAATATTACAAAGATAAACAAGCAATTCATGCATGGCTCTTATGACAAATCTTGCTTATCACACGTTTAGATGAATAATACAATCAATGAATTGTAAATGACTTCTACCATTAGGCCTGGGCATGTTGGACACCTATTGTTTTAGGCCTAATTCTTTATTTTATGTGACTATATGGTCTAATTATACTGCAGTATTGCTTTGCTAATCTAGTAATTTAATACACTGTTTGCACGATTTTGCGCATAAGCAGGACTCCCAACTAAATAGTTCAGTTTTAATAACTGTGTGGCGTGTTGTAATAGAAAAGAGTGTGACAGGACTCCCAACTAAATAGTTCAGCTTTTCGTCACTATGTGGCGTGTTGCTATTGGGAAAGGTGGATAACATTAACCACGGGATACGGCGTAGGGGGCCTACTAATTTTTTTTTTAGTTTTTGTCCACATAATCCTAATGTAAATAACACAGATTGGGGGTTTATATGTTCTGTTATATTAATCAATCTGGAATTCAACATTCCAGTAGACACAAATCATTTGTACAACATTTATACAATGTTGTACCAGAGTCGAAGACTTTGGGCCGACATTGTATAAATGTTATATAAATGTTTTGTGTTTACAGGGAAATTCCGCGTGAAAATTTTTGACTTAAATTGATTTTAACGATATAATTAATCAATTTAAAAAGGTATTTAATTTTCTTTGACGCTTCTATAATAGCTACTATATCATCTTTTGGCACTGAAAGGGTTTATCTTGGCTATGATTAATATAGCGGAGTAGGTACTCGCCTAAAGGCTCACATAGTTTCATTGTGGACAGTTGCGTCAATGCTAATTATTTTAATTATTACAATGCTAGTAAATACCGCACATAATGAACATGAAAGGGCTTCTCGATAGACGCAGTACATGCAAGCACATAGCGCCCCCTTGAATATGAAAGGGTGTATCTGCCACTTTACAAAGCGGAAAATACACCCTTCCATATTCAAGGAGGTGGTGGAAATAAACACGATTTGCATACCTTACAAATTAACCCTTTAGTTGTTAACAACGACTATTATAGTTTTCACTCCATTTTATCAGCAGATTAAATGTGTGTTTAACCCTTTAACCGCCGGTGTCGCATATATTCGGGTTTTCATTTTTTACTAGCTCATTAAGTACCACCTCTTAAACATATTAAAGATAAAATGTGACATAAACCAGCAAGATTTGAAAAGAGTTGACCTCCATTTTGTAAAATCTGAATAATTTCCACTCACTTGAAGTTGTGGATCGCGTCAGCGAGACACAACTTCAAGTGGGTGAAAATTAAATAAGTTGACGTTTAGAGGATTAAAGCTTAAATCCTGCACGCCCATTGCACGCCCACGAAGAGAGGCAGCTTCAATGACAAAGCCGCTCTTCAAAGCCGAAAGGCAATATAACTAATTCATTTGGCTGTGTACGACGAAAAGGGTAACATATTTATCCTGACTTGGTCTGGTTTCATGTTCCACACAAATCAACGGGACACCGGAAGATGCCTTTGCCGGTTAATTAGCGCAGGTCCATCTCCACTATTTCCCCAGAGACAAAGTGAAATATCATCCAAGGGAAACTTCATTATGCTGGGCTCTGAGACGTGTCGCTCGTTATGTCATAGGTAATGAGATCAGTATCATTTTCATGCGCAAAATGTCCGGGTGGCATTTATATATGCGTAATATTTGGAAAACCGGACCATCTAGCTGGACCATTACTATAGAACAAAGTGTGCAGTTTCAGGTAGGGATATACCATGACAAATTTCAACATGATAAAACTCAAAATGGCCGACCTGCGGCCACTTCCGATCGTCAAATTTTCTCGTTAACGCGATTCACTCAACATTTGTTTATGTTTCGCTCCAAAATTTTAACTAAATATACGTTTCACTAATAGCTCGGATAAGTTCGAAATTGGGCAAGATTCTGACAGAAACTAGGCCATGGCGGCCAAAATGGTAGATTATCGGCCATTATTTTTTTAATATGTGTTATATCTGGAAAACCGGACCAGATATCTAGACCATTTCACTGAAAGCACGAAATTTTTTAAAATTTGGCAAGATTCGGACAGAAATTAGGTCAAGGTGGCCAAAATCGGTCATTATTTTTTTAATATGCGTAATATCTGGAAAACTGGACCAGATAGCTACCCCATTACCATTAAAAAAATGTGTTTGTTTGTCTGTTTGTTTGTTTGTTTGCTTGTTTGTTTGTTCGTTTGTTCGTTCATTCGTTCGTTCGTTCGTTCGCTCGTTCGTTCGTTCGTTCGTTCGTTCGTTCGTTCGTTCATTCGTTCGTTCGTTTGTTCGTTCGCTCGCTCGCTCGCTCGCTTGTTCGTTCGTTCGTTCGTTCGTTCG
>OZ024908.1:83314098-83519098 GCA_964017125.1 Flabesymbios commensalis | reverse complement strand
CAGCTATCTCGATATCAGAATATAACCTCTCCTTTCACCCTTGTACTTTTGCTGTGTTCCAGGTGCTGTTAGTGTTTGGTAAAGATGACTCTCAGAGCGAGGCTTTTCTTCTGGCGGCCGAGAAGGCGCAGTATCAGTGTCACATGGTGAACAATGCCAAGAGAGGACTGGAGTGCTTCCTGGATCAGCATCATGACCTCATCATCATGGACACTCGACACACCAAGCACTTCGACGCGGAAACAATGTGCAGGTGTGTACACCAGAAATGTCCATGTAGCATCCCTCTTACACGTTAGGGGTCACCATTCAATTACTAGGGGGACTGGAGTTTTAAAACAGGAAAATTATTTATTTCACCTCCTGCCTGCAAAAATGTATTTATTTTACACTTTGCCTCAAGGAAAATATCTATTTCACTTTCTTAAAATGTATTTTTTCTGTCTACAAAGTTTGATATTTATGTGCGGGTTAAACTAATTGAAGCGTAGCGAAGCAAAACAAAATCTGTTTTTAGCGCCAATAATCATGTTAATTATTTTATTTACACAGTGACATGTCCCTCAGATAATTATTTATTTCATGAAAAATCAGTCTCAAAAAAAATATTGATTTCAAAAATACTGCAGCCACCACCCCCCCCCCCCCCCCTGGAGATTAAATGCTGGCCCCCTTACCAACAATGCAATGCTATAAATGCAAGCAGCAGTACCTGCTTAGTTGAATAGTAGGCCTAAGCAGTTACTGCTGTTTGCCTTTGCATCACAGAATGACAAGAGTTGATGGTTAATGTTACTGGCAAAAATATTCCAGAAACTTTATTAATGAACGACACCGTGAATCACTCACTCACTCACTCACTCACTCACTCACTCACTCACTCTCACTCACTCACTCACTCACTCACTCACTCACTCACTCACTCACTCACTCACTCACTCACTCACTCACTCACTCACTCACTCACTCACTCACTCACTCACTAAAGGGACTAAAGGGACGTTCAGACATACCTTTTTTTTCTTATCCGCTCCCGCACCCGTCGTCCGTAGTCTGGCATCCGTTCTTTGCTCTCAGACCTGCCCTTCTTTTTCATGTCTGTAACCGTCAACGTTTTCTTCACCCAAAATCTAGCTTATCTTTTCATTCCTAGTTCTAGCCTTCAGGGAAATAACCCGTCAATTTCCCGTTCCCGTGAAAATAGGACCCAGAGCGTTTTGTGCCGAGAGGAGAAGGTGTGCGGCAGATGTGTGATCACAATCTGTTTTCACAAAACCTGAATTTGACAACGGGTGCGGCGGAAAAAATGACAGTTCTGAACGCCCCATGACAGCCGGTTAGGCCTATATTAATTTGTTGTTTCACTGTTCTCTAGCTGGCAGTGAACCAGTGATTATTCATATACAATTATATGAATGATCTCTGAGTGAACTAACGTTACACACTTCCTGATTTTGTGTCTTTTCTAACTGCATCACTGACATAATCAACATTTCAATGAAATCTGTACATTTGCCTCAAAATTTCAAAGCAACGTATGTAGGACCACTATCTGAAAAACATATCTTCTTTAAAACCTGGTGTGGACTTTTTACGTCCGCCCTACCGCTGTTAATTTACACCCTGCTGTTGCTAATCATATATGCCCTTCCACTCACTCACTCACTCACTCACTCACTCACTCACTCACTCACTCACTCACTCACTCACTCACTCACTCACTCACTCACTCACTCACTCACTCACTCACTCACTCACTCACTCACTCACTCACTCACTCCCTCGGTCGCTCGCTCGATCGATCGATCGATCGATCAATCAATCAATCAATCAATCAATCAATCAATCAATCAATCAATCAATCAATCAATCAATCAATCAATCAATCAATCAATCAATCAATCAATCAATCAATCAATCAATCAATCAATCAATCAATCAATCAATCAATCAATCAATCAATCAATCAATCAATCAATCAATCAATCAATCAATCAATCAATCAATCAATCAATCAATCAATCAATCAATCAATTAATGGTGTTTATAACACATTTTGCACTGCCATTCTGACCAGATTCATTGTACAATTACGGCTCGTACTGATTTTCAGCCAAACACGTCCTATATTGTGGGCAAACTGCACCAACGCTGGCTGACGACTCGCAGACGATGATAGATATTATGCATTTATATCAAAAGAAACATAATACAGACTGAAATGAGACTCTTAATGTTCTAATCTTCTCATCACAGTCTCAGAACCCGGCTTTCACTATATCTGCTCGGTGAAGCATTCGCGCAACGCCCGAGATGCAAATATGACTCGCGCCTTTGTATCCTGGCCATTGCGCGAATGCTTCATCGTACAGATATAGTGAAAGCAGGTTATAATCGGTCTGTTTGATTGATTCGTGGTCCTGGTATATAAATGTCACTGAACGAACTGCAAATTTATCTTGAGACAAGTGGAGTTATAAATGTAATATTTTTTCCTGTTATCTGGCGGGTCAAGTATGATGTTAAGTGTGACACTTTGTTTAGTACATGTATACCGTCTCTACACGTCGCCTTTGTTTCTATGTTGAATTAACCCTTTGACTTCCAGGCCGGGGTGCATGCCAGGATCCAGATATACTGGTGTACGCGTTGTATTTTTCGTCATTTGAAGCTGGAATTGCTAACGCAATTTCCAGCTTCAAATGACGAAAAATACATAAATGTAGTATATATTTGACGAAAATTTGTGTCATTTTATGGTTACGTTCATTCACGAATGACGACGGAAATTTCCGTCATGTATGGTAGTGAAAAGGTTAAGATGCATAAAAACTACCTGAAATAATCAGAAACACTACGAGTCCCTCGATATCCTGGATAGGTTATCTGGCTTCTGATTGGACACAATCCCCACTTCCACCAATCAGAAGCCTAACAGCTGTGTTCATCTCTGTGATCCGTCTGAGAGTACCGCTGAGTAAAGACAAACAGTAGTAACTGCTTACTTGAAGAAACAGGTACTGCCGTTTGCCTTTGCACGGTGGTAATACAGCAAAGACAATGCTTGCTTGCAATGTAAGCAGTTATTCATACTTTTTTTTAGAAATACATTTCAATACAACGATCAACGAGTATATTTCATGAACATCGTTGGAATAAATTGATCTTTGAATATAAATTTGATTCATGAAAAGGTTTGCACTTCCCACAAATGAATATTCTAGAGTACATTTTGCTCCCATAACACGAAATAAAACAGAAAATACACATGTATTTTGTCGATCATGTCCAGTACATTTATTGTCCTTTTCCTTTGATTTTTTCCATTTTTTTAGAAAAATATTTGCTACATTTTGTTCACTTTTTATCCACTACGGTTCTGGCTCCTGCATAGTACCTACGCAGATCTCGTAGACGTTTTAATCACAATTTTGAATTTTATTTATAAATCTTTTTTTTTTATTTCAGATCTATACGTGCCACCAAGGCCAGCGATCACACGGTCATCATAGCTGTCACCAAGAAGACGTGAGTTAGAGCCCTTAGTGATGAAAGGGTTTATCTGCCACTAAAGTGCCAGATAAACCCTTTCAGCACTAAGGTGATGGATTGTTAGTTTCAGCCTGTTTGTCTCGTTATACCGCGATCCGCACCATTTCATCTGGTGAGATATTAACCCTTTCAGTGCGGGGACCTTCTTCATACGTCAGATTCTGACGTATAAAGTCGGTCCCTGCGCTGAAAGAATTTAAATATTTCTATGGGCCGTAGACCCATAACATAGGTATTCAAATGAAGCGGAAAGAACTGACTAAAACATCTATGATGATTTCAAATTGGAAGAAAACCCTTTGGTCTCTATGGTTTATACAAAAATATTTCAGCGTTCTATGGGTTAAGATTGGTAATGTGAGTAATTTTGCGAGGTATCATCATATACGTTTGTCTGTTTAAGAACAGTGTCTACAAAACGATTTTCAGCGTGAGAAAAATACAATTTAGGATGTAATACTCCATGTCTTCAGTCGCTCATTTTGAAATAAAAAACAATCACGTGAGATACCGACTGAAAAATATTTTAAGTATCGCATCATAATTTTGTTAGCTTTCATGCTGAAAATCGGTTAAACTGTTTTTACACATACAAATGTATATGATAATACCTTGGAAAATTAGTAAGATCGCCGACGGTAGTTTTTAGCTGTCTATGGGGCGGTGCTTTGTGGGGCCCCCTTTTCCCGCGTATAATGAACAGTTGGTATATTAAACGCTTTTACCGCTGCTAATCACGAATATTATCGTTTTAAATCCGCCCATTAACCGACTGTTATTCATTTTAATGGGAAAAGAATGAATTTTACATGTTTAAGTTAACTGAACATGCATATTTTACCGAACTAATCCTGTTGTATATAGTCACGTACATATGCTCATTTTAATGACGCATAAGTCTGCATATAGACTGACCGTCGTCAATAAATATCTATCCAATGAAATGTGTGTTCAAATATCAAGAGTAATTTTCACTCACCCGAAGAGCCTTAAATAAATGAAATGAATGGGGTCTTAGGCCACCTTTATGCAGAGCCTCGAATAAATATATTGGAAGTGCCTTACGGCAATATATTTATCGCGGCTTTGAAATGAGAACAGTTGGTTCTTTCAGGGTTAAACATGTTAAATGGTACGCGGTGTATTTGAGATTTGGCAGATGGTAACAACCTAAGTTGCGAACACGGCTCGCGATGTCTGCAAAGTGCTGATAAGTCTTGATTGCCACCGCTTAGAAGAAGGTGACATCCATGCTCTGGTGCCATGGGTACGGGGGAGATTTCCCACAGAAATACGACATACAATACTTGACGCGGAAAAACTTCTCTCTCACTGAACAGGATTTTTATGCTCAGTTTTGACTCTCACTTGGCAGAATTTAGGCGACGTGTACATGCTGTCTGGAGGGGGGGGGGGGGCAGCATAACTGACGTAAAATGATTATGATTCGCTGAGAAGGGTAGGACAAAGTACAAACCGAGGTTTTCTTGATGAAAGTATCTAAAGAAAGGGGGGACACCGGGGGTATGAAGGTTTGCCACTAAGATTTGTTTGGAATATTTAGGCCAATTAAGGGGCCCTTTTAAAGATTTTGGCGAAAAATAGGGGGTTGCATATCTGGTTTGTACATTTCCCTCAGTGGTTACAGTATCTGGTTTATACATTTCCCTCAGTGGTTACAGTATCTGGTGTGCACATTGCCTTCGTTGGTTAGGCATATATCAAACACAATGTGAAAGGTCACCCAATAAACAAGAGATATGACCCAATGTTGGGCCAGCATCGCAGACAATGGTCCAACAGTAAAACAGAATTGGGTCGACGTCTGGTGTTTGTCAGGCATTTAGTTTGTTGCCGCTATATACAAATATAGCTTAATAGTCGGAGTGTGTCGTTTGATGGGAGAAGTCTGTGGTTTAAATACGGATCTGGAGATAAACATAGATTGGTTTCCCTTGTCTTTTTTTTGTCCTTGGCGATTACATCATAAATCATAGATGCGATAAATTAAGATACAAAGAACGAGTTACGGACAATATATCTAAAACAGGACATTGTTTATGTTTATGCAAGAGAAACACAAACACCTCTAGTCTTTCATTTGTTGCAGAGAAACAAAGTAAACATATAAAACCAAACATAACACTAAGTGACACAGAATGAAGACAGGTTTATCTGGCGGGGATTGTCATAGAAATCGATGTGCCTGTTATTGAGCTCATCAAACTTTCGCTTACAATCACTTACATGTTGGAGCCATTAGAGACCGCGAAGGGTGCTTGCCTCCCGCTACCTCCTAGCTCCGTCACTGCCTAAACATGGGGACTAAAGGGTTTTTAAATTTGTAATCACCATGCATGTCTTAGTTAGCTCTTTGCGCTTCATTTGAATACCTATGTTTAATGGTCTATGGCCATATATAATATTTAAATTTTTACAGTGTGGGGATGGACTTTAGAATACAGAATCTCACTTCTCGCTGTAGGGGTTAGCGAGAAGGTATTTTTCATTTATTTGAAGCTGGAAATTGTGTCAGCAATACCAGCTTTAAATGAGGAATGTCATCTACGCGCGCTGCAGCACGAGTTGTGCACGGGGACTTACATCCTATATCTCATTCACATTCTGTATGGCTATACGTGAACAGATCCGGTTTGAGCGGATGCGGTATATTTACAGTGAGGTGGGAAGAGCAGCATGGATCAACCGCACAACCTCCCAGTTCAGAATAACAGGCGTTGGCTGTGAAGCCGTACTTCACAATTTGAGTGTCGCATGCCAGTTAACACAAATATAATTATAAAATATAAGACGTCAGATTATGACGTATAAAGACGATCCCCGCACTGAAAGGGATAAGACGTGTTTCACAAAAACCCTTGTTGATTACCACCGAGTTGCCATCCCCCTAACACTGTTAGTGTTGCCTCGAGTTAATGGATGGATAACAGCACACAGAGTCGATGTGCGTGATTTACAGCATCGTATGGAAGCACTAGTCTACAACAATCATCCATGGGAAGCTGCAGTTTGTATGAGTCATAATCTTCGGGCGGATTGCCATTGGCGTACCCTGGTTCCTCCTAATGCAGCTCTTGTATCAATGCAGTGGCTGTCAGCAGTGCAGGCACTGATGATAGCTGTGGTAGCCTTGAAACAACCGGCAATAGAGTGTTAGACATTATGTGTCTCACTTGGGATGAATGAAGTTAATAGCCCTAAGCTATTAATACTCTGGGAACTATCCGACCCGAGGATAGCGTTGCTGTGCGAAATACCACGGAGTTCCAGCATTAAATTACATAGGGAAACCCAACTCACCGGCCGTCTGGGCATGTCTGGGGGTGAATCCACTAGACATGCCCAGAACCCCTTATCGGGCCAGCGAAGGAAAACGCTCTCAATAACCCACCAAGCCTACTATCATGCCCACTCTCACATCATCATTTGTACATCATTCATCTCATCAATTGACTACAACGTTTTTGTTGTATTACAATGTCACTTAAATGACCATTTGTGCCGAAAAGTGACGTAAAGCAGGAATTTACTACTACTACGACTAATTTTTTCAATTGGGCTCTTGAATTTTAAGCTCGGCGTCATCGGTGTGAGCGTTGATATGGTGGTTGTGATAATGTGCATGCATCCTGCTAAGGTTTGTTCTTATCTCTGGCATGTTCGATAATTGTTGAAAAAACATAAGGCGATTTATCTTTTTTTACATCATCAATTACACCTTGATAACCCGATAATATGATAAGGTTTATGTTTCCTCCTGAAATATGATGTGCATGTTTCCAGTACAGTTCTCAGACAAGCTCGATATAAATTCCTGCAAAAATGGCCATCATATCTTTTTTACGTCAATAACATACATGCCTGCCCTACATCGCAGTTCAAACTACAGCAAGAGTGCGATATGGGCTGATACCCGTATACGTCTGATATTGAAAACCACTGCACAGAGTGTGATATATCTGTATATAGCATAGCATGCATGTATATGAAGAAATGGTCAGTCAATTCAACTTCTTAACAATGCCCTTCGCCATCTTCAAGTTATCTTGGCTGTGTATTCTCTAGTGTGCTTTTGTTCTCTATCTGGAAATAATTCAGATATGATTACATTACCTGGAAAACGTCTAAATATGACTGTAGTACATGGAAAGTGCTTAACCCGTTTAGCGCGGGAATCGACTTTTGATGTCATATTCTGACGTCAAAAGTCGATCCCCGTGCCGGAGGTTAAACATGTAGACCCATAATAGTTCCATAAAACAGGTATTCAACTGTAAGAGGTCACTGAGACATTCAACCTTTTCGGTGCGGGGACCGACTTTAGACGTCAGATTCTGACCTCTAAAGTCGGTCCCCGCACTGAAAGGGTAAAACAATTATAATATGTATTCAAATGAAGCAAAAAGATCTAACTAAGGTATTTATGATGATTTAAAATGTACAAAAACTCTTTGGTCTCCATGGTTTATATAAAACATTGGGAGTAATACTTTTAAATATGCATTTAATTTTTATTGCGAAACTTTCTTTCAAGTATAGCTTACAAAACATTACTAAATAATAGGTTATTTGTATTTCCAGGTCTGGTGAGGAGCCTACCATTGTACCTCTGCTGAAAGCCGGCTTTAATCGGGTAAGGCACATGACACACGAGTCTGTAACATGTATTCAAAATGGCCGCCATACGGATATGGTCAGTAAGCGTGGTTGGTTTGCCGATTTTTTCTGCAACGTACCACATGTCAAATGGTCTAGCTTCTGAAAAACGTATCAAAACTTCGCGAAGTTTTCAGGGTAGTCGCCGCATTAGTTTGTGTGAAATCTCGTAAAAATTGAAGAAATCGACAAAATTCGTTCACCCTTGCTGATGTGTATCTGGGTATGACTGCATGAAAAATTGGCTAGTTTGGGAAAATGTTTGAAACAACTGTGGGTTTGATTTATTTTTTTCTGTGTATGGACCTAATAAACAAACTGATGCCCTGCCCGGAAAGCCGTGACGGTGACAGAGAGGCTTGTGACAGGGAGGCGTGTGACAGGGAGGCTTGTGACAGGGAGGCTTGTGACAGGGATGCTGGTGACAGTAGTAGCCGTGATGCGAACTGTTTTTTTCAAGAGCTGCCGTCATTAAGTCTCGGTGCTGTCACCATACTCGATCCATATCAACTTTCATCTTGTGCGCTTTCATTTCCGCGGCGCCCACCGTATCCCTTTCATCTCCGCCCACCTTAGCCCTGTCAGTGCGAGGAACGAATTTAGACGCCAGAATCTGACGTTGAAAGTCGATCCCACACTAAACGGGTAAAAAAAAATTATGATGACCGTACACCTATAATATAGGTATTCAATTGAAGCTCACGGAGCTAACTGAGACATTTATGATGATTTCAAATTGAAAAATCCTTTGTTTTCTTGGTTTATTTTACAATATTTCAGCGCTTAAAGGGTCAACCCTTTGATCTCCGCACACTTCAACCCTTTGCCTATTCGGTTGTGATGTGCTGTTTTGTCAACCATTTGTAGCTGAAATTCTGGATTTAAATCATGTGATTTAACTGCGACACTGGCCCAACAATAAGACAACTGATTGCAATATCATCTGATCGGAGACATCTCAGCTAACGCGAGACGTTAAACCACTGCTGTTTTAATGCTGGCCCACCGTCTACGACGCTATACCAGCATTAAAACAGCGCAGATTCATGGCCATGGATGCCTGCGGCAAGGGCATTTTTCTAGCTCATTATGTTCTTCTTTCACGTGAAAATGGAGCTCTACAATACTCGGATAACAAGCCCAGGGAACAGACAGTGAGGGTCTTATTAGCCAAGGAACATGGACATTGGTCCGATGCTGGCTAACATGCGGCATAACATAATGCTGACTGCGGGCTGATAGTATCTGAGTCTGTAATGACAATATAATCCGCTAAGTATTCTTTAGAGACAAACTACAAAATGTTGAGGGATATCGTTTTTTCTTCTATATTTTTTCTAATACAATTACATAATACATTTCGTGTCTTTATTTTGTTTGTTTTCTTTCATATATATCAGCTGTAATTCATTTTATTTGCTATTGCTTAACATTACCATCTACTCAGGTAGCATTCACGCCAGCGACTTTCAAAGTCTTTATGAATGTCTCCTTACGCTGTAGTGTACATTTTGTTTTGGATTAAAATAACTGATATTGTATATTAGATGGTAAAATAAACAAATACTCTTCTCTTGTATAATAGAGATTTCCTACAGCAAAGTTCGCCTCTTCCGAGGTCGACCTCGGAAGAAGCGAACTTTGCTGTAGGGAAGACGTATAGAAAATTAATCCGTGTTGAGGAAAAGTCAAACGAAGGGACGCTGAAATTGATCAGTTACGCTGAAATATTTTTTTGTTTTATTCATGGAGACCAAAGGGGGGTTTTCAATTTGAAATCATCATAAATGTTCTTAGTGAGCTATTTGTCTGTCAGAGTCGTAATATAATCGGATAATCAAATATATAGTGCACACTGTTGTTCTAAAAGGTATGTGATTATTCAATATTTATAATATATTTAGGCCTGTTGAATATTCAGACTTCATAAAATTTTTGGAAGAATATGCTCATTCTTTACATTAAAAATATTAGATGATATTTATTTTCTTTTAAATGTCATTGTATAGGTTGCAGTGTACTTTTCTCAACAGTGTTTTTTGTACGTGATAAATGTTAGAAAGGTTCTTCTATTGCCTCGTATAAAGCAGAGTCTTATGGGCACCCTCGCGGAAAGATACACCAAGGAATCTATAAGGATACACTGAGACACGCGATGACGTCAATCTGATCATTCGGATCACTCGGCCTCGGGGTCAGCTGAAAGGTGAGAGGTCACACGCCGTCACTTCCGGGGTCTCTCTCAGAGCCAAGGGCTGAGATGGGAGCCGGATCCGGCACGCGGACGCGCCGTGAGCCGAGCAAAGGGAAGCAGACCGGGAGGTCTCAGACGGATTCTCCCGGCGTGATCTGCCGTGCAAAGACAAACAGCAGTAACTGATCACTATACAAGTGAGCAGTTATTACTGTTTGATTTTGAAGGTTTGTCTTTGCAGAAAGACAAACCATCAAAGACAAACAGCAGTAATTGCTTACTTTACAAGTAAGCAGTTACTGCTGTTTGTACTTGCAGAGCGGCGTTTCTCTCATCCTGTCGTTTTTGTCCTGGCCCATTGGGCTCTTATGAATATCACTGTAATGCCCCCCCCCCCCCCGCCGCCGACCTGTCGCGTGGTCACGTGATGTCGAGCTGAAGAGAACACAAGATGAACATCAGCTGACCACCTTGAAAGGAAATGGTCAAAAGTACAGGTTCGCACGGGTGACCACTTCATTCCAAGGGAATCACTGATTAAGCTCGTTATCACATCGACCCTGGGGATTAGGAAGATTTTAAATCCGGTTGATAAATCTCCCTCCAAACGAGACATTTACTGATAGAACAGCAAACACCTCTCTTATAAAAGCATGTGTTCTTGTAACGTCACGATAACGTTTAAGCATTGCCGAAACGCGAAAGAGAACACGATCGGGATGGGCAACGCGAACAGTTTCAAAACTGTTGGATGTTTTTTGCGCGAAAATGAACATCGAATCTCGCGTCTGTCGTCGTCTGCATATATTCGCTCTCGCGTTTCTCTTTTGCAATAGCACAGGTATTAAAATAATTTTTTAAAGCGGAAAGAGCTAACTAAGACATTTATGATGATTTCAAATTGAAGAAAACACCTTTGGTCTCCATGGTTTTCTCATGTTTATACGAAAATATTTCAGCAAAGCTGATGTGATCTTTTTCTTCTGTTACAGCGGTTCACAGAGAACCCCTCAGTCAGCGTGTGTATGAACGAGCTACTGAGCATAGAGTACGGGGAGGTGCGTATGCAGACCAAGCTCAGAGGCGCGCAGGTGATGATGGCCGCGGTGGACACGTGTAGTGAGCCTGTCTACGTCACAGATGACCAACACAAAATACAGGTATGTGTATTCACTTTGAGCCCGTCATACAAAAGTAAAAAGCAGTAACTGCTTAATTGAAAAGTGAGCAGTTACTGCTGTCTGTCTTTGTACAATTATCTCGTGTAAAGGCAAACAAGAGTTGCGGTTACTGCTGTTTGTCGCTGACCCTGTACGTTCAAGATTCTGTGTGTCAACACTTACCCGCCCCAGGCCGCGTTATGAGGCGGTTTTGGTCGCGTTCCGTGATTTATTTATTTATCAATGACGGTTTACCCTCAGAAGAAGATATGCGAGCAGTCATGCAGAGAGGTACATCCAGGCGGCATTTAAAATTGTAACTGTTACATATAAAAAATAAAATGATATAAAAGCATTAAAAAACACATAATATCAAAAGTAATAGAGATTTTTCCAAATTTATTTCAGTTTACGAAACACGGCCAGGAAATTTACTGGAAACATCCATTTTAACAACTTTGGCCTCGGATTCCTTCTAGTGTGGCGGGTCACATAACTTGCGCACGTATTATTGGGATGCTGGTTGGTATATAGGCCTATCTGAGGAGTTACCCTAACACGCGATGCGGGATAGTTGCCTGGCAGGGGCCTTATTCTCGTACAAGTTACGATATATCGTTGGCTTCAGATTGGTCGAGACGACTATCTCGACCAATCCGAAGCCTACGATATATCTTAACTTGCACGAGAATTCGGGCTATCTACAACGGTGCCCGGCTTTATCCACGGCTACTCGTTGTTATAAATCTGCTACATTTTAGCAATCAGGTTTTAAACGAAGGTAATTTCCTGATAACATAAAAAAAGACCGCTCAAGCATCCCGCCTAGTACTAGACCAACGTTGTTTTAATGGTGGCCGACGTTGAAGACGTCTCCCCAACATCTAAGCAATGTTGGTTCAATGCCTCGTGCTTGCTAGGATGGATGACGAATGAATGCCATTAAACTACAACAGGACGCGCACTTAACTAATCACATTCACTATGTCCATTTTCACCGAGTTCGTTGTCTTTTTGTTTTCAAATACATTTATTTATGCTTACATATTACATCAACATCAACTATATACAGTGTCATAACTAATACAAGGGAAACCAAAAAAGGTTTTTTGAAAAACTGCTCCACGCAGGTTCTTTGGTGGGCTTGCTCTGTCCGTTTTTTTCAGGTGATACAGCGACTGTATTTGTGCGCGTTTCTGGGTTTGCAAGGTGCCCCAGATCGGGCGGGAGGGGGGGGGGGGATGACCGGGGACGTCGTTGGCATCCCCGCATTAATGGGACGGGCAGAAGGGGAAATTGTGTCTGAAGGTAAAATTGCTCGGTCCCTGGCTGAGAGCTATTGAACTTAACGTCAAAGAGAAGGGGTGGGGGGTCGAGGTCCCGGGGCCCCATCTCAAATCACGTCTATGCCGCATTAAATATCATTTTCGGGGCAGATCTGGCAGTTTCTGTGGAGCACGCCCAGGGCTTAGAACCTCCACCGCGCTGCTGGAATACTCAGCTATATAATATTCTTCAAAATAACCTTTTAACCACGATATTTCCTTTTATTAAAAACAAAACACCTTTACTTATTTGTTTTATATATATTTCAGTGCTTAAAGGGTTACGTCCCACCCTCCAAGTCACTGTTTTATTTATATTTATCATATTTTGGTCTCTTGTACTCAGATAATCGTTGACAAAACATGCAAAATAAGTAGGCCATTTGACTGTTGTACAAAGCGAGCGAGCTAACAAACGAAACAATAACCAAACAATGAGGCAAACAGATTTATCAAGCTATACTAGATAACACAATATGTTTGCTCTAGGCCTTTTCATCCAGATATTATACACTATTATACAATGTTATATTTATCAAACCCTCAACACGAGGCCCAGAGCTGGTGTTGGTTTGGTGTTGGCCCACCGTCTGTGACGCTGGTCCAGCACTTAGACGGCATTGGTTCGGTGTTTCATGATCACAGGGGAATAATGATAGTGTCTCATAAGCATGATAAATCAGTACTTTCCGGCCACAATATTGTCATTGTTTCAACGTCTGGTGTTTGCTGGGTATATTTACAAATGGAATGGTTTTAACCATTACGACCCGCAAATAGTTTTGTATAAACGATGGAGACCAAAGGGTTATGTCAATTTGAAATCATCATAAATGTCTTAGTTAGGTCTTTCCGCTCCATTTGATTACCTTTGTTAAAGGTGACATATCACCCCTTATATAGTATGAATAAATTTGTCACAAATAAATCAAAGTTGCCACAAGATGGGGCACAAATGTTTCCTTATATGGGTGATTGGCTATCATGTGACCCTCTGAGAGGGTCACATGGTAGCCAGTCACCCCATATAAGGACATAATTATTCAAACCATATAAGGGGTGATAGATCACCTTTAATATAAGGGTTTACGCCATTATAAATAATTTGACTCTTACGGTGCGGGGACCGTACGCTATACGTCAGCATCTATAAAGACGACCCCGCGCTGTAAGGGTTCAATGAATTATGAGTTAAAATTAGATATTTTTACTCGATTTGACTTATACACTAGATCAGATGACATGTTTGTATCATTTATTTAATATTGTGTTTGTATTGTCTGTGTTTGTCTCTTCATTATGTGGGCGAGGGTCCTGGTGCAGTGGCTAAAGCTGCCTGTTTGGGAAGTCGGAGATCGCGAGTTCGAGCCCCACTCTGGCATTCAAGTTTCAAAGAATCAAAATGTTTCTTATCCGTTCACTCTTAATGATTCAATATTGTGGGGAACCTCCGTGACCGAGAGGTAGCGTGCTCGGCCGTAGACCGCCAGGGTTCGAATTTAGAATCGTGTGTCTGGAGGGCAGTGTCGTCTCATTCATCTCACTAGCCTCAGGAGGTTCTCCTGGCCCAGTTCAGCTTATATGTGCACAAAGGTGGCCTAAAAAAACATTTATTGTATTTCTTTTCAGTATGTGAACCCTGCCTATGAGCGTCTATTCGGCTACACGTCAGAAGAGCTGTCTAAGAGGGATATAAGTGACCTCCAGGCTGACCGCAACCACAGCCAGCTGCTGGACACCATCAACCAGCAACTGATCAAAGGAAAAGTAAGACAATTACCGTACTTAATAAAACGTTATCATAACGTCTAGAGAACGTCAGGCGCTGACTGGCCGTTATGGTAACGTTTTAGACTATGTTGTATGTAGATGTGATGAATTACATTACAGTATTAGTTTTACACTCAGAAATCTGACCATGGGATAACATTAACGTCTGGCGTTCTCTAGACGTTATGACAACGTTTTATACCGGTAGACTGTGTTACATCTCTATGTGTTTTGGAATTGCATGTTGTGATGAGTTGTATTACATCATATAAGTTAAAGGGGATATACACTCAGAAATATAAGCATACAAAATGTCTTGATTACGTCCAGAGATTGCCCGACGTTATCCGGACATTATGGTAACTTTTTGTGCTATGTACACTATCTTTATGCTGCGTAATTGCATGATATAGTGAGTTTATATGTATTATGGATAGTTCACTTGTAATAAAGGATACTTATTATCCATCTTGCGCGTAATCAGACTGATAATAACGTTTTTACACGTCCTCAACTGTTTATTGTTCATTTGACTTCAAGTTCAAACATACAAAAATGCCACAATACCATTATTATTGATTGAGTATTTTATTAACTTTGGTTGACGGGAACAGGTCGAGACGACCTCTGCGAGGCCTGAAGGCCGGATGCCCTGTTGTAGTTGTTAACTCTTAGAGCTCTGAGCTTATAAATTAAAAAAATTAGTCACTTGAAGTTGTGTCTCGCTACCGCGATCCACAACTTCAAGTGACTAAAAATTAGTCAAATTGGCTAAATTTAAGTCGAAATGTGTACAAGTATCACAGATTTGAGACATGTGTTTAATTTTATAAAGCTCGTTATGTAAGGGCATCGAAACATAAGAAATACTATAGTAGATTATTCGGCTCTGCCAACCCAAAAGGCAGTATATGCTCACTTGTAAATTAAACAGATAGGCCCTACTGCCGCCTGTCAGGGTTCGATGGTTTGTACCCCACTCTCGGCGTTCAGGTTTCAAAGAAACAAAATGTTTCTTCCCTGTCCACTCGTAAACAAATTGTGGGGAGCCTGCGTGAACAGGTGGTAGCGTGTACCGCCTGGGTTCGAATTCCCATCACATTGACAGGGTGGTAGTGCTACCTGATTCATCTCACCATCCTGGACCAGCTTAGTGGCCTGAATACACACATTCATTCATTCATTTATCTACTGGTGATTCAGATTTAAAGCACGATTTGCGTACGATAATTGAACGAGGTCACCATTCTAACTCGCCCATCGCTGAGTCAATGTTGGCCAACGCTCGAAACGCTCGCCAAGCATTGAGCCGACGCCTGATGCCCTCGGCCAGACTATGAACTTGTCCTTCGGCGATAACTGCTGGCAAAGGACGACTCTAGGCGGGGACGAGGTAACGGTAATGACTTCATTAGACACAGGGCTTCTGATGGCTGCCGCTGTAAATCCCCAGCAAACACGAGGCGTTGGCCCAATGTTGTGGCAACGCCTCGTGTTTGGTGGGAATAATACGTGATGTGTTTGTGGCAGTATATGTGATGTGTTTGTGGCAGTATATGTTATGCCACTGGCTAGGTCGTCTCGCTGAAACACCAATTGTAGGAGTGGAGCCACGGACTAAGTGCTGTGTTTGTGGCAGTATATATTACGCCACAAGACCAGTCACAAAATTTAAAGCATTTAAAATTTAAAGCGCTCGGCTGCAATATTTTTGGTTAAACCATTGGGAGTAAAAATTTTAAAAATTTAAAGTCATCATAAATGTCTCAGTTAGTTCTTTACGCTGCATTTGAATACCTATGTTATTGGTCTACAGCCATTATAAATATTTTAATTTGTTCAGCTCGGAGATCAAAATGGGTAAACGCAAAACTATCCAATTTTAACCAACTTGAACTTATGTCTCGCTACCGCGACCCACAACTGGTGGGTGAATATTACTCACATTTGTTTGACTTGCGACCAAGTATTTGGAAGTATTGCTGATTAACCCTTTCAAGCCTGAGTTTACCATAGTCATCTTCATGCACTACAAGCCGCGAATTGCTGTCGCAATTCTCGACTTGTAGTGAATGAAGACGATTTGATGTGGTTTGAAAATTAAAGAAACTTACCATGTATTGGTAAACCAGTATCATGTAAATTTTCATTCTAAAACCCTTGGTTGTAGGAAAATTAAGTCTGTTTTCAGGAAAGTAAAATGATGCTTTAATGCATCGTGAGGGCTTAAAAACCAAGTGCACGTTACCTTGTGCTACTGAGTTGTTTAGACGTCAGATTCTGACGCCTTAGTCTATCCCGCTGAAATTGTTTTTGATGCCCGCAACATAGGTATTCAAATGAATCAGAAAGAGCTAACTGAGACATTTATAATGATTTCAAATCGAAAAACCTATGTTCTCTTGGTTTATATGCAAATATTTGATCGCTTTAAAAAGTAAATGGTATAAAGGTAGGTGGTGATCGGCAGCTGGATGGGGACGGAGACGTGTATCGATTGGTCAGTAGACGGGACCACGGAGGGCTTTGTTGACCAGACTGACCAGCACACATAATACCTCATTGACCGTCCTAATTTAGATAAATCTGCTGACGGAAACAAATGCCTTTTTCAGTCTGGACAAGGCGCCGTGCCATAATGTGCGGGGATCTATCGCCTGATGCTCGTCCCGGCCGCCTCGCCATTCCGGTAAACACAATCTCCCTACGTTGATTTAACGTTAATAAATCAACGTAGGGACAGCGCTTCCTGTTTGCTGCATGAATTCCTCTTTCTTCCCACATTCCTCATCAGTCACTCCTACAAAATAGGAGGTGTTGGCCAAGCGTGCAGATGGTTGACAAACATTATGTCATTGCCCACTTTCCTGGGCCTATATTCTGGTACAAGTTACGATATATCGTAGCTTGTACGAGAATACTGGCCCTGGGTTCACAGCCATCTTGATCGGTGTTATAATTCAGGCACTCTATTAGTAGTTGGCACTCAAGCTGCTGGTCCACTACGTGCATGGAATAGCAAGCGCCGTCTCAGTAATACTCATTACAGTCTGGTTGCCTATCTGGCTGGCTGGCTGGCTGGCTGTTTGGCTGGCTGGCTGACTGGTTTGCTGGCTGGCTATCTGGCTGGCTGGCTGGCTGGCTTGTTGACAGGCTGGCTGGCTGGCTGGTTGGCTGGCTGGCTAGCTGGCTGGCTGGCTGGCTGGCTGGCTGGCTGGCTGGCTGGCTGGCTGGCATGTCATCTGGCTGGCTGGCTGGCTGGCATGTCATCTGGCTGGCTGGCTGGCTGGCTGGCTGGCTGGCTGGATGGCTTGACATCTGGCTGGCTGGCTGGCTGGCTGGCTCGCTATCTGGCTGGCTGGCTGGCTGGCTGGCTGGCTGGCTGGCTGGCTGGCTGGCTGGCTGGCTGGATCGCTATCTTCTAGCCTGCTGGCTGTCTGGCCAACTGCTTGCCAGATTGGCTGGCTGGCTGGTTGGTTGACTGACTGTAGCTGACTGTAGCTGACTGGCTGGCTCACTCACTCTCTCACTCACTCACTCACTCACTCACTCACTCACTCACTCACTCACTCACTCACTCACTCACTCACTCACTCACTCACTCACTCACTCACTCACTCACTCACTCACTCACTCACTCACTCACTCACTCACTCACTCACTCACACAGGAGGTGTTGGCCAAGCGTGCAGATGGTTGACAAACATTATGTCATTGCCCACTTTCCTGGGCCTATATTCTGGTACAAGTTACGATATATCGTAGCTTGTACGAGAATACTGGCCCTGGGCTCACAGCCATCTTGATCGGTGTTATAATTCAGGCACTCTATTAGTAGTTGGCACTCAAGCTGCTGGTCCACTACGTGCATGGAATAGCAAGCGCCGTCTCAGTAATACTCATTACAGTCTGGTTGCCTATCTGGCTGGCTGGCTGGCTGGCTGTTTGGCTGGCTGGCTGACTGGTTTGCTGGCTGGCTATCTGGCTGGCTGGCTGGCTGCCTGGCTGGCTGGCTGGCTGTTTGGCTGGCTGGCTGACTGGTTTGCTGGCTGGCTATCTGGCTGGCTGGCTGGCTGGCTTGTTGACAGGCTGGTTGGCTGGCTGGCTGGCTGGCTGGCTCGCTATCTGGCTGGCTGGCTGGCTGGCTGGCTGGCTGGCTGGCTGGCTGGCTGGCTGGCTGGCTGGCTGGCTGGATCGCTATCTTCTAGCCTGCTGGCTGTCTGGCCAACTGCTTGCCAGATTGGCTGGCTGGCTGGCTGGTTGGTTGACTGACTGTAGCTGACTGGCTGGCTCACTCACTCACTCACTCACTCACTCACTCACTCACTCACTCACTCACTCACTCACTCACTCACTCACTCACTCACTCACTCATTCAGACTCACTTAATCACTAACCCATTTGCTCACCACAAGAATGGCTGTCTGGGCGGCTAACTTGCTTCATGCCAGGCAGTTATCGGGAGACATTGCTACTTTGTGGACTAAACATGCTAAAGGGGCGTTCTCACCCATCCTTTTTTCTTATCCGCTCCCGCACCCGTCGTTAGTCGTCTAGCATCCGTTCTTTGCATGCCCTTCTTTTTCATGTCTGTAACCGGTCAACGTTTTTTTCACCCAAAATCTCGCTTATCTTTTCATTCCTAGTTCTAGCCTTTAGGGAAATAACCCGTCAGTTTCCCGTTCCGTCAAAATCGGACCCAGATCGTTTTGTGCCAAGAGGAGAAGGTGTGCGCAGATGTGTAATCACAATCTGTTTTCACAAAACCTGAATTCAACAACGGGTGCGGCGGAAAAAATGACAGTTCTGAACGACCCATGACATCCGGTTAGGCCTATATTAATTTATTGTTTCACTGTTGCCTTGCTGTCTTGTTCTCTAGCTGGCAGTGAACCAGAGATCATTCATATACAATTATATGAATGATCTCTGAGTGAACTAACGTTACCCACTTCCTGATTTTGTGTCTTTTCTAACTGCATCACTGACATAATCAACATTTCAATGGTAATCTGTACATTTGCCCCAAAATTTCGTAGAAACGTATGTAGGACCACTACCTGAAAAACATATCTTCTTTAAAATCTGGTGTGTACTTTTTACGTCCGCTCTACTGCTGAGAATTTACACCCTGCTGTTGCTGATCATTTATGCCCTTCTGCTGACCATTTACGGCCTGATGCTGGCAATTTACGCCCTGATGCTGACTGTTTACGCCCTGCTGCTGACCATTTACGCCCTGATGCTGACCATTTACGCCCTGATGCTGACTGTTTACGCCCTGCTGCTGACCATTTACGCCCTGATGCTGACCATTTACACCCTGTTGCTGACCATTAACGCCGTGTTGCCGACCAATCACGCCCTTCTGTTGATCACTTACGCCCTTCTGCTGACCATTTACGCCCTGATGCTGACCATTTACGCCCTGCCACTGACCCCTCACGCCCTGCGCTCCTGTTTGAATGTTCGATAGCTCCCTGTATATTGATAATGACATGGTTGTACCTGTATATTTTTAGATGTGGGACGGGACACACTGCACCAGGCGAAAGTCAGGAGAATCTCTGTATCATCACACAAAGGCCGTACCTGTCATGGGAAAGGGCGGGTGAGTGGACACACAACATGTTAACCCTTATAACACAAGGTTAAAAATAAAATATAAAAATATTATGTGTAAAAAAAAATGATCAAATGGACCTCCCCTTCTTTCAGACAGCGGTATTACATGTGTAAGATAATCACGTATGGACATCCTGCTACTTCACAAGCGGAAAGTTTAACCCAATAGTGATATTAACCTTTACAATGCGGGGATCGACTTTAGTCGTCAGATTCTGTCGACTAAAGTCGATCCCCGCGCTGTAAAAGTGAGAATATTTATAATGGTCGTAGAACCATAACATTGGTAGGCCCTATTCAAATGAGTCGGAAAGAGCTGAAAAAGAAATTTATGCTTTCGAATGTAAAAGAACCCTCTGATTTACATGATTTCAACAAAATTAATTCAGCGCTGTAAGGGCAGGATTAACCCTTACAACGCTCAGATATTTTTGTATAAAACATGGATACCAAAGGGTTATTGTCAATTTTAAATCGTGATAAATGTCTCAGTTCGTTAGTTCTGCTTCTTTTGAATACTTATGTTATAAAGGGCCTACGGCCATTATATATTTTTTTATTCTTTCAGTGACCGTACTGTTGTGACGTCTAAATAGGTCTCCACGCTGAAAGGGTTGAAACGCTAAATTAAATCATTTAAAATTTCGCCCACTTGAAACTTCAATCGGGTGAAAACTACTCATATTTGTTTAATATTAGATCAAACATTCTCAAATTCGATGTTTAAAACTCATCTCATTCTAATATAATATAGCAGTGATTTAACCTGCTGGTAAAACAGATTAAAACGACTATAGTTGTGATTAACCCTTTAGCCGCCAAATTATTCAATTAGAATTTTCACCCACTTGAAGTTGTGTCTCGCTGACGCGATCCACAACTTCAAGTGAGTGAAAATTATTCAGATTTGACAAAATGGAGGTCAACAAATTTCAAATGTTGCTGATTATTGTCACTTTTTATCTTTAATATGTTTAAAAGCTGATATGTAATGTGCTGATAAAAAATGTAAAAAGCGAATATGGGTTAACGGTGTGAGTGTGGATTATTGATATGTCAGTGACGTGAATTTTGCATTTTTTTTCAGAAGTGTTTCTCATTTTGTCTACGTCAAAAGTGGGGTTCCTGACGGCATTGTGAACGTGAATAAATACAACGACATCAGTCCCATGTCCTCAGGTCTGTTTACAAGGCATTAATTGATCATTTTTCGCCCTCTTGGAGTACAAACTGGCAGTTTAGCACCTTCTAACTCGTTTTGTTTTGTTGAATGTTCTATTCTCTCTGTTTGAAACGTTTTTAGAATTAACGACTATTTAATTTAGACAAATCGGACTATTTTCGAGGAGACTGGTCCTGATTTTAGAATTCAGGTTCTTCTGTTTCTCAGCCAGTGATAACAAATCAGAAAATGCACTTCAACAATTTTCACCCACTTAAAGCTGTGGATCGCGGTGCCTTAAACCGCTAAGTTAAATAATTCAAATTTCTACCCACTTGAAGTTGTGTGGGTGAAAACTAATCATATTTGTTTAATTTAAGACCGAAAATTGACTTTTAAACACACATTTCGTTCCAAATAACAGCAATAACAAAACTGATTAAAAATGACCATATTCGCGCTTAGATGTTCAATGGTTTAATATTAACCCTGACCTAAACTATCATAATCTATAGCCATGTTCTTCTAAACACATCTATAGCCATGTTCACCCTTCTTGTTTGTTCTTCAAGCAAGAAATTTCGAATGATAAATGACCATTAAATTGGCTACATTGGTATAGGAGGTTTTGAACCAAATTGTGTATGTTCAAGTATTTTTTATCCACTTGAAGTTGTGGGTCGCGATAGCGAGACACAACTTCAAGTGGGTCAAAAATTTAAATGTATCATAATTATAACGCTTTAGAGGTAAAACAATTTCTATTTATCTGGTTTGCAGGCAGCATACAGAGCTTCCCCAGAAGAAAGGAATCAATGGCGCGCATACACTCCATGACCATCGAAGCCCCGATAACCAAGGTAACCTCTTCACATTCACTCGACAATCCAACTTTGCAGGTTCTTGTCTAACTTTCTATCCTATCAATAATTCTTTTGGTGTGGGGAATGGTGGAAAATGGTCCACTCATTGAAAACATTATTTTCTTTTCAGCGCAGGGACCGACTTCAGACGTCATAATCTGATGTCTATAACGTCGATCCCCAATTTAACCCCTAACCCTTTCAATCCTGAATTTACCATAGTCTTCTTCATCCTCTACAAGCCGCGAATTGCTGCCGCAATTCTCGACTTGTAGTGGATGAAGATAACTTGATGTGGTTTGAAAATGAAAGAAAATTACCACGTATTGGTAAACCATTTTCATGGATATTTTCGTTCTAAAACCCCTAGTTAAGTCTGTTTTCAGATATGTAAAATGATGCTTTGATGCATCGTGGGGACTTAAAGGGTTAAAGCGCTGAAATAATTTATGTAAAATATGGAAACCAAAGGGTTTTGTCATAAATGTCATTTGAATACCTATGTTATGGGTCTACGACCATTATAAATATTTTACTCTTTCAGTGCGGGGATCGACTTTACAGACGTCCGATTCTCTAAAGTCGATCCTCGTACCGAAAGGGTTAAAATAAATGTTTTTACTGTGTTGTGTGATCCAACTTGCTCTCTTTTATCACGTGCCAGGTGATTAACATAATTAATACAGCCCAGGAGAACAGCCCCATCACGGTGTCACAGGAGCTTGACAAGGTGCTGGAGATCCTGCACTCCTCAGAGCTCTACGCACCATACTTCTCCCAGCATCTGAAAGACGATCCAATGACCACAGACCTCGTGGGGGGTCTCATGGCATCCGTAAGTCTCACGTCCTAGCAACCAGCTTTTAACCCTTTGCCTGCTGATCACGACAATAGTCGTTTTTATTCTGTTTCATTTGACAATTAAATAACTGATATTGGGAATGAAATGACTGGTAACATCAAGATTTGTAAAGGTTTCGTCTTAATGCAAATTATACAAATATGAGTAATTTTCAACCATTTGAGGTTTCGGTGAGGTGGGTCGCTGTAGCGAGACACAACCTCAAGTGGATGAAAATTCAAATAAATTAACTTAACTAAATTAGCTAAATCGCTAAACACATGAAAATACATGCATGTCATTGCGCAAATAATATACAGATATATGTTACACGGAACTTAGAAAATTAAAGCATCAAAATGCTCAATTATTGTAGAATGTACATTTTTATCCGCTTGAAATGAATGAAAATTCGTACAATATAGACAAATAGAAAAACATATCCCGAATTAGCAAAATGAATGTGCTGCGCATTTCTCCCTCCAATTGTCTTTGAGTTTGAATGACAAATCAACAAGCTGAAAACGACTTAAACCTTGTGTCCCTAGGACCGTATATACACGGTTCCATGTAAGTGCTAGATCAATAGAAATCTCACTGAATTTGATAAAACAGTATTTGGTAGATGGTTAGTTGATCCGAAAATTCAATATTGGAGATGACTGTATTTCGTAAATAATTTTATTTTTTATTCATTTTAAATTTCAGCTTTAAATGAATGAAAAATACCAACAATTCAGCACTTCACGGGTTATAGCGTGATTATGACTATGCTGTGGTTGGTTTAGCAAACATGAATGGAATAATAATTGTTGTTGTTGTTGTTGTTTCAGCAACAGATGAAGAAGCGGTTTTCTAGCGACCTTTCTAAGCCCCCCTTGGTACCCTCAGTGGCTGAGGTGCCCACCAGCCCCACCACCACCACCACCACCGTCTCCAACGTCTTCAACACCCTCAGCCAAATCTCCCCGGAAATCAGAAAAGTGCTCAACCGGGAGCCTTACTGGGACTTTGACGTCATCTCTCTGGAAAAACTCACCCAAAAACGGTAAGTTACTTCTAGCAGCAGTGCTGTCGTGCAAAGCCAAAAGGCGGTATCTGCTTACTTTACAAGTCAGCAGATACCGCCTTTTGGCTTTGCAGGGCAGAGTAGTTTTGTTGAGGTGTTGTCACAATGTTCCGGCGATTATCACAACGCACTTTTATGCAATCATATTTAACACTGTGATGTTTAAGATAAACGCGATTATAGTCGTTTCGAATTCATTTTCTCAGCAGTTTTAATCGCTTATTGGGAACAAAATAAGTACTTAAACATCAGAATTTGCAAATATTTGGTCTGCAATTTAACAAATACGATAATTTGTCATCCACTTTCTCAAGTGGGTCGTGGTAGCGAGAAACAACTTCAAGTGGGAGAAAATTTAAATTATTTAATTTAGCGATTTGAGGGTTTAGATGGTAAAGTAGTTGCTGCCCTTTTACTGGATTTAATGTAGTAATTTTACTACCTGACCAGATCTACTATTTTGTATGAAAACAGTTTAATAAATCGTTCAAATCTGACGAAGTCTACCGGAACATGTTTAAATAACAACAAAAAGACGGAGAGGATGGAATCGCTGTTCGATTAATATTACAGGTAGATTTTAACACCGATCTCCAAAGGGCTTGTAAAGTAAGCAATTACTGCTGCCTTATGGCTTCACACAGCAGTACACATGAGTCAAAAACTTATTGTAATTTAAATTTCATGGGAAACACGTAGTAAGATTTCACAGCAATAGGAAAAAACATCGCAACATCAGATCACATGAATATTATGCCTTCATACTGAAATGATTGAAGACATGAAAAAACAATGAGTTTCGTGTACATCTAACATCGTTGGATTAATGTTGGCAACTTCAGCCCTGTTGCTAAACCAACGTTAATCCGGCGTCTGTTATTTACTGGAGAAGGCACGTAAATAGAGCATCCATAATGGATATCTTGGCAGGCGGATAGAGTTTATGGCAGGGGAGAAGTATAAAAAGCTTTTAGCCAGCTTCTGAAGATAAACGTTTACTGGCTGAACACCTTGTCCCTTTCTGACTGAGCGTAATAAGAACGTCTGCCACAAACAGTATTAACCCTTTAACCGCCAAATTGCTCAATTTGATTTTTCACCCACTTGAAGTTGTGTCTCGCTGACGCGATCCACAACTTCAAGTGAGTGGTAATTATTCAGATTTGACAAAATGGAGGTCAACTCTTTTTAAATCTTGCTGGTTAATGTCACATTTTATCTTTAACATGTTTAAAATGCCGTACTTAATGTGCTAATAAAAAATGAAAACCCGAATATATGCGACACCGGCGGGTAAAGGGTTAAGCGAATTGTGAACATTTTTTGAAGGATGGAAATTTGTGACAAACAGTGAGAAATTTAATTCATTATTTCACCTGTGAATACCTATTTTTTACTGAATGAATACCCCTTCTTTCAGACAGCGGTATTACACTGTGAGATAATCTTGCATGGACATCCTGCTACTCAAAAACGAACACTTTGACCCAATAGTGATGGGCCACCCCCATAGACATTATCCCTGTCAGTGCGGGGATCTAAAGTCGATCCCCACACTGAAAGAATAAAACATATATATTTGTCCTAGACCCATAGCACAGGTATGAGGAAAACCCTTTGGTCTCCATGGTTTATATAAAAATATTTCAGCGATTTAAAGTCTAGACCGATATTGAGGCAATGTATTTTCTGGTGAATGGCACCATCCATGGTTCCAAGTGCAAAGCAATCGAAGCCATGCGCGTTGAGGTACCTCATATTTTGGAGGTCATGCCTCCCATAGGGATTCCCAACACAGGTGGGCCCACAGTCAGACATGCGCATTCACGTCGACATAACTGCTTTAACCCTTTAAGCTCTAAGTACGACCATAATCGTTCCTAAAACATTTTATTATCAGATCACTGTTATTGGGAATAAAATGTGTGTTTCAACAGCAAAAATTTCATTTTTTTTCACAAAATTGGGCAAATACGAAACACAACTTCGAGTGGGTGAAAATTAAAATGAGATAATTTAGCGGGTTTGTTAACAAAATAGAAGCAACAAAATTCTGGATAACACCATTTCAGTTACATCACAGCATCATTTTGCTGCCCTGCATGTGTATTCCCATAGAGATATCTATGTGTAGTACAAGTAAACAGACGAGCATATATCGATTGTGAATATATTCCCTATAAATAGAGAAATTGCCTTTATGCAGATGCGTTTTTTTTTCAGCACAAAACAGAAAGTCAGTCGTGTATTTCTTGCCCCATGATATTTTTATTTATGATATTTATATTTAAATGTTGATTCGGGCCTGTATTCTGGTGCAAGTTACGACATATCGTAGGCTTCGGATTGGTCGAGATGGGCATCTCGACCAATCCGAAGCCTACGATATGTCGTAACTTGTACGAGAATACGGACCCTGATCCATGGATCTACGCTGGTACTTCTGACAATCCCTGGCTGCCGCGATCCATATGCGTCCACCCGTCCATCTGTCTGGCCCAGCTGTACCAGGAGAACTAGAACACCTCTCATAATAAGCCACCCAGATTCTAGAAAACATTTTTCTGGGGCCCTTGGCTGCCATAGCCACGTGTTTTTTTCAGAATCAAATTTCAGACAACTCTGTAAGTGCAGTGACAAAACTTCGATTTTTGCTGTTAAAAGTTTGTCTGTCTTTATTTTATTGTGCAAAGGAAGTTGAATATTATGCACAGTATCTGTTTTATAATTTACTGTGTTTGGGGTATCGCTGCTGCCTTCTTCGTATGTATAAAGTTTTATTTACTATATAATTTTATTTACTATAGTGATAACTGAGTAAGTGAATGTGTTATAAATCTGGGAGGCATGTGGAGAACTGAGAATTAAATGTAATTAAATGGTATAGTTACCAATAACAGTAATTTATTTGGCTAATAAAACAAATTTAAAACGACTATAGTCTATAACAAATTGAGCCAGTAAAAACAACGTATTTTCCAACGTCGTTACAACGTCTGACCCACACCACGGACCAGTGTCTGGATAATGTCTTGCAGCTATTTTTATCAGTGTCCCTTGATTGCGTCCAGAAAGTGACTTGGCACAGATAATACTGGTGAATAATGTGCGTCATTTTATTGTCACATCACATTTTATTGCACCGTATAATATGATAAGATTGCTTTAGCATCCTCATCAGTCACATAAGTGATAATATGACATATTTCTTACTGCATATTGCGGGAGTATTCTGTTTTTAACCCCTAAAGCGCTGAAATAATTTTGTATAACCATGAGACCAAAGGTTTATTTTTTAATTTTAAATCATCATAAATGTTAGCTCTTTCCGCTATATTTAAGTACCTCGGTTATGGGTATAGGCCTCCGGCCATTAAAAATCGTTTCACCCCGTTTCGGCTTTAGACATCAGATTCTGGCGTCTACAGACGTCGGATTCTGACGTCCAAAATCGATCCCCGCGCTGTAAGGGTTAAATCCTAACTGGCAAAGTGGACTGTTATAACGAGAAGTAACCCTTTAAGCGTTAAGGACGACTATACTCTGTTTTAATATGTGTTATTAGCTGATTAAATCACTGTTATTGGAAACGAAATGAGCGAATTTAACATCAACATTTGCAAATGTTCGGTCTCAAATTAAAATAATTTGAGTAATTTTCACACACTTGAAGTTGTGGGTCGCGGTAGCGAGACACAACTTCAAGTGGGTGAAAATAATAAAATGGTTAAAAAACCCTTAAAGCACAGGGATCGACTTTAGACGTCAGAATATGAAAAAGGACGGTTCTGACGTATAAAGATGATCCCCGTACTGAAAGAATTAAAATATTTATAATGGCCGTAGACCCATAACATATGTATTCAAATGAAGAGAAAAGATTCAACTAAGATATTTTTTATTATTTCAAATGGCAAGCAACCCTTTGTTATCTATGGATTGTATCAAAATATATCAGCACTTTAATGTTTAAAGCAAGCGTGTTGTTTAACTAAAACATCATAATTGAATGATTATACCATCCCTCATTCAAGTTTTAAATACTTATATGAACCTTTATTGTATTTTAATATATGAATATGTATGAAAATTAAACTTGATTTAATTATGACAGTCGGCCTTTGCAGTAGTTTTAGGACCTTTTTTCAGACTAACAAAGCCAGATGAATCCTAAGCCAGGGGCCCATCCCACCAAGAATCTTAAAATTGGAATTATCCTAACTTTCTCTCATTACCATTAGAAAAGTTAAGATAAATCTTAACTTTTCTTATGGAAATGAGACAGAAATAAGATAATTGTAGGTTTCTTAGTGGGATGGACCCCATCAGATCTTCAAATATGGCACAGTTGATAATAACACTGTAAACAACTATTGCGATCATTATGTGTATGTATATGCCATGTCTTTTACAATCGAAGTCAAATCAAATAGAACAATTCACCACGCAGTTAGCTACATAACATGGCAATAAGCATGATAAGAGCCGCACGATTACCACACCGTTTGAGTCTCCAGCCCAGTTCAGGGTATGAGACAAAATATAAATTATGTTAATATAGTTTATGGTTATTTAATATATATTCTATTATAGTTTATGGTTATTTAATATATATTCTATTATAGTTTATGATTATTTAATATATATTCTATTATTGTTTATGGTTATTTAATATATATTCTATTATAGTGTATGGTTATTTAATATATATTCTATTATAGTTTTTGGTTATTTAATATATATTCTATTATAGTTTATGGTTATTTAACTATTATAGTTTATGGTTTTTTAATATATATTCTTTTACAGTTTATGTCTTTTATTATCGATATCAAGGATAAAACATACGTGTAATACATGAATGGTAACTTAACCCTTTCATCGCTGAGCACGACTATTGTCGTTTTAAATTTGTTTTATTAGCCGATCAAATCACTGTTATTGGGAATAAAAAAAGTCTTTTAACATCAATATTTGCAAATGTCTGCTTTTAAATTAAACGAATATGAGTAATTTTCACCCACTTGAAGTTGTGGATCGCGGTAGCGAGACACAACTTCAAGTTGGTGAAAATTTAAATATGATGACTCAGTAGGCAAAGGGATAAAGTCACCACCAGTATCCTACATACAATGTTAGTGTGCGTACCGATTACGGCGGTCTAGTTCTCCACCCAGTGTGGGTTATGGGGTTATCAGACCCAATCACCTTATCAACCATCTCGGCAAAGACAAGGCGTTCACCCAATGTTGGTTTAATGCTGGGCCGACGTTGTTGACGCCAGCCCAGCATTAAACCAACATTGGTTTGTTTTCTGTACTCAAATCCTAAATATAGTCGCTATGTGGATCATAGTTTGCGATGTCGTCGCCTTGGTGAGCCACCCCAGCAAGGCACAAGGCGTCGACTCAATGCTGGGTGAACCTTTAAAGCACTGAAATATTTTGTATATAAACTAAGAGACCAAAGGGTTGTTTTCAATTTGAAATCAATATACATGTCTTACTATGCTCTCTCCGTTTCATTTGAATACCTACGTTATGGGTCTACGACCATGGGAAATATTTGACACTTTCAGTGCGGGGATCGACTTTAGAAGTCAGAACCTGACGTCTGTAGACGGAGTCGGTCCCTTTACTGAAAGATTTAAAACTGCAAGTGTCGCTGACAGTTAGCGCCATTTATTCCACTTTCACATTTGAGAGCGAATGTCTAATTCTTGCTATAACGTTATTCCTTGTGCTCCGAAGTGATTTATAATTATTAATGCCTCCCGCTGTGCTCTAACGACATTCTAAACACTCGGCCCATTCCAGACCATTGTTGTGGCTGTCTCGAATGGAATACCTACGTCATAAAAGTCGCCAAAGGTGTCCGACTGCCGCCGAAATTAAAATCATTCTGTGAAACTCAGTGACGTCACTCGGTGAAAACAAGGTTATATAACACCCCCTCCCCCATACTTCATTCTGTGAAACACAGTGACGTCTCTCGGTGAAAACAAGGTTATATAAGAATCCTCCCCCATACTTTATTGTATTAGCCAGCTCGGTGAAAATAAAGGAGGTCGAGGTCATTGAGTTTCACAGAATTGGTGTGTTACTGAAAATTTGATGTAAATTAACAAAACTTCTAAAATTCATTCTGAACGCATTCTAAATATTCAAACTTATTTGGAAATATTATTGGGGTCATCCCGAATGTTTTGATTAAACATACACTCGAGGGACGTTGCAATTAGAAAATATAGAACCTCATTTCAAGTGTAGGCCCATTCGACTAGCCTGGTTGTTTAATTTGATAGCAAACATTTGCAAATCTTGATGTTCAGACACTAATTCATTACAAATGACAGTGATTTAACCTGCTGATAAAACAGATTAAAAACGACTGTTATCTGGCTTAGCACTTAGCACCCGAATTTACCATGGTCATCTTCATCCACTGCAAGCCGGGAATTGCTGTCGCAATTTTCTACTGGTAGTGGATGAAGATGACTTAAGTGGGTGGCAGTAGGTCCATGGAAATTGAAAAAAAAACCTAGGTGTAGGAAATTAAGTCCTTCTTCAGTGATGCAAAATGATACTTTAATTAAGCATCTTGGGGGTTTAAAGGGTTGACAAAGATTGGCAATTCTACCAGAGTGTTTCATATTGAGTGATTTGGCGTGACTGCTGTCGATTCACGTTTGTTGTGAGAGACCTTATAAATATAACTGACCCTGTGGCTGCTTCAAACTGGGGACTTGTGTGAAAGAGACTCAAAGGGCTGATTGTGGCGTTACGATTATCACAGCCAGCACTCTCTGGGGGACGGAGTTTTTCTACGGTTACCGAGCTGATAAATATGGCTGCTTTCAAACCCTGTCAACACCAGAGACAGCTGCTGCCTTGGACTTCCAAGGCAGCCATGTTTTCCCAGCTAATTGGCTGGTTGACAAGTTATCGCTTGTCGCCAGGCTGACATTTAGACTTATTGAGCAAGTCACCGCTAACCCCGGGCCCAGTGATGTCCATGCTCCAAGCTGAAGCCCACTGTCAAGTCATGGCCGGGCCAGTACCTGTCTGCACAGGCGACCAAATTCCCATCACTCGGCTGCGTCTGCTGCGGCGTATTTTGCCAAATTGCCGGCCGGGTCAGTTTATCAGCGCCAGTTTCTAATCGCGCCCTGACACGGGTCTTTCTGAAGGTGACCAAGTGCCCGTTAGCCTGGCATCAAATTCACTACCCGTAGCAGCCACCTATTTATGGAAATTGAACTCGAAATCACAGACTCGAACGTTCTAACATGGCATATCCTCCCCTTGCAGTTTACACATTGTATCTCCTACTTTGTGAAATGGCAGATCGGGGGGAGGGGGTGGCGAATCAAGAATTTTGAAAGGAGAAAGGAGAAGAGGGGGGTTCAGATTGTAAAAAAAACTAATAATTATATTGAGGCTTGACAATCTAAGTTTACTAGGGTAGCAACACCCTAGTAAATTTAGAGTGTCAAATAGCCATATTTTTGCAATTTTGCTCGATGAGGAGGCAATTTATTTTAAGAAAAAGGGGGGGGGTCAGGACCCCCTGTACGCCTCGGACCCACTCTCCCTGGTTTGTCACTGCATATACGTCATTACAACTGTATTTAGTACCAACATAATTTTATTAGAGTTTATGGTAAGGGCTTGTAACCTAGAGGTACCAGGTTCGAATCCCGGTCGGGCTCGATATTTGTCATCGTGGTTGTGCATATAGGGCCTACAGTGCTCAAAACACTTCAAAAGAATGGAGTGTACAGTTCTGCCTATGGTATAATGTACTACAAAGAATACTTGAAGTCATTCGAAATAAGAGTAGGACATAGTCCCAGCTTCGACGTTGGTCCAACATTGTACAAATGTCATGCAAATGTTTTTGCGTTTGCTGCGATAAAGCAATATTTACTGATCCCGACCCAGAGGCTGTCACCTTTTGCCCCAGGCGTCGTGTTTGCTGGAACATATAGGTTATCTTACCCTCCACACGTCGGCTGTTTTCTAACCTTACACGGTCTCGCCCAGTTTGATTGTGCGTTTCTCGGTTGATAAGCTTTTCACATGAATAGTGTATCAGCTAAGGCCGTGAGAGTGAATTTTTATGAAATTTGTGACATTTTTGTCAACAAATAACGAGGGGGCCATGTTTTTCTATTAGAGGTGAAAAAAATCCCATATAGCCGCCTTAGCTCCCCCCCTTACAAATTCTACTGAAATAACCTTAATGTTTTAAAGATATGCTTGCTATAAACACACTATTGGTGGGACTAAACATACGTTTTTTAGACACAATGAATCTAATAAAGTGATTATTCGTATGATTTGAAATCGTAATATTTAAAATCACAAAGAAATAATAAAATAGGTAAAAATTACAGCTGGAATTGCGAATAACTTTTTAATGAATTAATCATGCTAATCACATAATTAAAAAATTCTAATTGAGACAGTTAGTGATGGAGCCATGAGAGGACTGTTGCACATGTTAATAACCCACGCCAAGAGATCAAATTATTCCTAGATTAACTTTCTGCTTCACGGGTGTTACTAGACGTCCATGTATGGCACTGCCGCGCAAAGCCAAAAGGCAGCATCTGCTTACTTTACAAGTAAGCAGATACTGCCTTTTGGCTTTGCAGAGCATAGCTATACACCCACGTCTTCTGACCTTTGAGTTAATTCCTCCACTTACCAAGTTGATATGGAAGTCATGAGGATCAAGGCTGAAATAACATCTCAAACATTCACCCAATGTTACTGCAACTATAAATCATAGTGGCTGACATTAAAGCTTAGGCCTACAGCGCGGGGACCGTCTTTATACGTCAGACTCTGACGTATAGAATCTGACGTATAAACACGGAATAAACACGGTCCCCGCACTGAAAGAATAAAAATATTTCTAACGGCCGTAGACCCATAACATAGGTATTCAAATGAAACAGAATCAGCTAACAAGGACATGCATGATGATTTCAAATTGAAAAAAACCCTTTGATCTCCATGGTTTATACATATATATTTCAGCGTTGTAGGGGTTAAAACCCAGGGGCGTCGGATCGGAACCGGCTGGTACGGCTCAAGACAGACTGATATTTAATCACTTTAAACTATTCTAAGATACAAACCAAGATTCTCTCATTTTGCGATTTAAATTAAAAACTCAGAAAGAGCAACAATGTCTTTCGACGCCCCTGAAGCCTTAATTAGCATACGGTGTAGACTAGGCCTATTTATGTTTGTTTTGATAATAATTTTAAAAAAATTGTGATAAACGTTGTAATCCATGTACATGCGCGACAATATGATAATACATGTTTTAAATTTGTTTAGAAATTGTAATATTCATTACACAAATGTAATTTGAGTTTACATATGTTCATCATGACAGTCCGCGTATATAGTGTATGCAAAGGGTTCAAATACATTTGCAGGACACTTCTGAATCAATCCTTAGAGATGTCATAGGGCCTACTAACAATTTCACTCAAAAGTAATTTGTGTTCGGAAAAAAACAACATTTTTTTAAAATTTGGTCGATTATATTTTTTCAAAATATAGTTTTGGCGCTCATGAATTTATACTTTTGTTTATGCAGTGTTTTTGTATTTCACAATATAAATCTGAAGTGTAGCCACTTTGTGACATTGTTTCCTCTGTCGTATAATAGTGTAACAAATAATGTGAAATAAACCTACGTCACAATTTGGTCTATTTGGTGAATTATCTTCACATCCTATGGTCTCATCACCCCAAATGCCAGTCCCATTGAAACGCATGTATTATGCCAACATTCTAAAGACCGAAATCACCACTTTCGTCCCTAACTGTCCCCCTATGTGACACACCATAATAAAGCCTAAGCTGTCCTTTTTCAAAAACAGCTTCGAAAATGGTATGCTAACTTCCTGCGTTTTGAGCTACACTCCCATGTTGGTAAAAAGGTTCATTTTGCCCAGATCTCCCGAAATATTCTTGCGCCCATTCCCAGAAAAGACACAAATCCTTCTCATCCCATGTGTCCATCCGAAAATCTCACATAACAGTTATACCTCATATCACAGATAGCGAAAACAGTGTGTGCTTACAATTTATCCACATAATTACAACATTCCTGTATTTTTCTTTATTCACCAGAAGCGGAAACAACCATTTAAAGCAGTAATTTGGGTAGGGATTCTCTAGTCAGTAGCCTTGGATTTCGGCTCATTTAGGGTGGTGAGACCTTATTATATGACATTTTCTTTTATTTGTGTGTCCTACAGACCGCTACTGTATCTCGGGCTGCAGACATTCCAGCGTTTCGGGGTTCAGGATTTTCTGCGCGTTGGTGAGCAGCAGATGGTGGCCTGGCTTCAGATGATCGAATCCAACTATCACAGCCGCAACTCCTACCACAACTCAACCCACGCCGCTGACGTCATGAACTGTGCCGCCTACTTCTTATCCAAAGATCGCTGTAAAGTGAGTAGGAGACCAGCAAGCATGAGACGTTGACACAATGTTGGTATACTGTTGGGCCAACGTCGTAGACGGTGGGCCAACAGTGAACCAACGCTGGGCAAATGTCTCATGTTTCCTGGAAGACCAGGGTTTGGGGAGACGCAATCAACGCAACACGTCGGCCTACATCTTTCCCAAATCAGCGGGTATATTCACACTTGTATAACACATTCGGTCGTATAGAAGTAGGCCTAGTGTGTGCCACGTTATGAAAATCTTAAAAACACAGTGTTAGCCTAGTGCACACCGCGTACCAGTTCAATCGTAGGCCTACCTGTCATGTTGTAACGTCACAGGTAAGACGCACTTGCCACGTCAGTCGACATTATACGACTCACATTTGCGACTGTTTGGTGCACGCGGCCCCTGACTCATATTTGTACGACGTGGGCAAACATTGACCCCTTTGCTTAGAAAAATGAAGATACATGTAGGCTTAATCAAACTGTAAAGGCCTTGAAATAAGAGTTGCGGGATGAAATCCACCTAGTGATTGTACGCTAGTCACTTTGTAGCCACCTGGTGATTGCACGCTAATCACTTTCACTTTGTATCCACCTAGTGATTGCATCCCTATCACTTTGTAGCCACCTGGTGATTGCACGCTAATCACATACTCAAAGAACTATAGGATAGGCCTATAAATTCCCCTTTTCATAATAACCCTTTCACCAAATAAAGTCTAGCAGATATGTGAAAAAAATGTGCCTTTAGTGATACAAGCATGATTTTTGGCACATGGCTAGAGCATCCCTTTAGCAAGATTTTTGGATATCGGGGCATTCCAGATTTCTCCCAGCGCCGAAATGGCGGCCATTTTACAAAATGGCTGGATCCATGTGGATATGGTCTCACCACCCCAAATGCCAGTCCCATTGAAACACATGTAAACAGCCTCACTTCCGCAGGCCGATTTCACCACTATAAAACCTAATATGAATGGGCAATGCCCAGAGTGCGAGCGGAGCAGCAATTACTGAATTATTTTAGTGAATTAATAAGTTGGGCTGATTACAAGAGATATAATCATATATACTCAGAGTCAGATTATCGATATACTAGGGTCTCATCACCCCAAATGCCAGTCCCATTGAATTACATATAAAATTAATTCCACGGGCCGATTTTACTTATTTTTGCCCTCCCCTTATCTAGTGCCGTTCCGCTCAGGGCCGTATATGCGCAGAAGGGAAGTCTCAGCACGAGGGAAGCTTAAGAATACGACAGGTTTATTCTCAGAATTGCTTTACATGTGAAATGGTCTAATTTTGAAATAGGCCTACTGCCAGGCCTATAGACTACATACTAGAATTTCGCGAAATTTTTCCGGGGTTGTTGGCATTAATATATATAATATATGCTAATATTCGCTACAATAATAATAATAGTTACAAAATTTTGTGAAAATCACTTCAGAGTTGACTGGGTATAATCAACGAGAAATTAGCTCCCATAATAATTGTCTGAAGGCCCAGGCAGCCTGGTTTCAGGGGTAGCTAAATCAAACAAACAAACACGAGACACTGTGGACTTTCCCCCTAGTCTAGAGGATCAATCCATGTAGCCCTGCTGTCTGTGGTTGTACAACAATAGTCCGGTCAAGAAAGCTCTCATAGCCTTGTAGATAGGAAAAGTTTTAGACAAAATATGTTTTTCTCTATTAGGCTTCTATATGATCTTTTCAAATTGTGCGAATGGCATTGGCAGGGTCATATTATTATGAGTGACCAATATATTGTCGAAAGGCCTGGACAGCCCGCATGTCAGCTAGCTAAATCAAGCAAGCGAAACGACACACTCCACCATCAGACAAATCATAAAACTAGACTAGTCTAACTATTGGATAAATCTTGGTCTAGAATTAGACTACCAGAATTAATTTTCTTATTTTTTAAATGTCCGAAGAATGTTGGATCAGTATACGAATCATTACATTATGGAACACAGTTGAGTGAAGGAAGACCATGTTCAAATCACACAAGGCCGAGATGACTGTCAACATAGGTTAAGTGGGACTATGTGTTTTTGGCCTTGCATATTGTAGCTGCCAAAATTGAAGAAGTTGTCAGTTATATCAAAGCCTAATGCATCCTTTGTTTTTTTTAATAAAATTGAAGTGTCATAAGCGCAGTGTGACAGGTCAGCACTAGACTATTTGCTTTGTGAAGGTTGGCTTTTGACATGTCAATAGCATTAATAGTCAGCACTCACACAGTGACAGAATAAGTATTTTGTGACAAGAGACTTTATATTACACCGCCTGGTGAATATCCGTGTAACTATTTTTGCACAATATTTCTACATGTTATCATGCTGTAATCTCATATTATATCTTTTGTCCGTATCCTTGATATATTAGTCGTATTTAACAAATATTCTGCACCTATTTCATATTTTACAACGATTTTAGGTGTTCAAAAGAAAGATTTATTCAATTTGTTGCTGACCTGCCAAATTATTTTGCTCGGATATCCAAGATGGCGGAATAACAAAGATGGCGGATTGGGCAACAACTCGGGTGAATCAGTCATATAAGACTGAGATTTGATGATTTATTGAATAAATACAACATTATATACACGCATTACCATTGAGCTCGCTTCGCTCGTTCGCTTCGCTCACTCGCTCCGCTCGCTAATATGAATAGGCATGCCTAGAAAGCGAGCGGAAATTATTCTGAACTAAACTAGGGGTTCATGTAATGAGAGTCTATAGGCCTACAATAAGTATTAGTCAATGTAACGTGAAGATAACGTGTAGGCTACAAATGGCGGGCCCAGCCGCAGGGTGTTGAGAGATCCATATATTGTCGGAAGGCCCAAGCCGCCCACTTGCTGGCTAGCTAACGTCTATACCAAACAAAGAAGAAACATAGGGCCCTGGGACACTGAGTTCAGTTAGATTAGTTATTTACACTACTAAAGTAATAGTCTAATTACAGAAATGTAGTGTCATCTAAATCGTCAATGTTTAAAAAGAAGAAAATGAATCTGATGAAAATACGAATGCCGCAAAATAGACTACTCTGCCAATAGGTCTACCCACAATTTGATGAGTCGTAGGGGGAAATGTTCATGCGGCTATAGACTAGTGATACACATCAACTGTCCTACCCACTCGCTAGGTGGTACCACGATCACATGGGCGATAAAACGGGAAAAGGACGACGAGAATATCTGTCTTAGTATGGGGCCAACAGAAGCTGACCTTTGACATCTGAACAGAAAATAAACAAACAAGATGTCAGCGCCCATGAACATGATCAGAGGCATGTTGGACCACGAAATATCAGTCATAACACTGTGTCTGTAACCTGGGTTAAAAATCAAATCTGACCACACACGTTGCTGTAAGAGCTCACTCCCGCGAGCTTGGGCCCTTCGGGCCCCAGCTCGCGCGTCCGCTCGCTATTAGATATTTAGTGTGACATATCAGGATAAAGCTTGAGATGTCCTTGTTCGAAATCAGGCCCGCTATGGGTATGCTTACCAGACAGATTTTGAGCTACGCCCCCTAGCGTGTAAAAAGATCACTACTTTTCAAATTGGGCTAATATCCGTACTCTCTTTCACAGGACAGACACACATCATTTTAACCCACTGTATCCTTGCGAGATTATCATCAAACGGTTATATCTGATATCCTTGACAAAGACGATAACGTGGGCTTATTAAATAATCACAAAATTATGACTTCCATATATTTTATTTTGTTTAACTAGAGGTTGGAACAGCCGCATTAAACATATTTTGTGTGATGATTCCATCATTAGTAGACACCTCCCTGGATTTCGGCCTATTTAGGGTGGTGAGACCATATAGGTAGGCTAAAATTACTTATTGAAGAAGCTGACCAATCGTGTATTTTCACTTAGAAAGATACCAGAGTAGTAACTAAATATGAATAAGCTTACATATTTATTTAGTCCTGTGCTATTTTAAAACATGATTTACACTGCCTTTTCTCTGTGCCACAGAGTATCAGTTAGCTATTTACACTTCCTCTTCTGGCAGATTATCTTTTTGCTATTTACACTGCCCTTTCTGTTTGCTGTACAGCATTTGTTCGCTATTCACATTGCCTTTTCTGTCAGATTATCTATTTTCTATTTGTTATTTACACTGCCTTTTTCTGTGAGAGTATATGTTCACTATTTACACTGCCTTTTCTGTTTGCTGTACAGTATTTGTTCGCTATTCACATTGCCTTTGCTGTCAGATTATCTATTTTCTATTTGTTATTTACACTGCCTTTTTTTGTGAGAGTATATATGTTCACTATTTACACTGCTTTTTCTGTCTGCTGCAGAATGTCTTTGACCAGATGGATGAGGTGGGTACCCTGTTGGCGGCCGTGATCCACGATTTGGATCACCCGGGATTCACCAACTCCTTCCTGGTGAACGCCGGCAGCCAACTAGCCCTGCTCTACAACGACCAGTAAGTTAGCCAGTGTCAACCAGTAAAGTGATAAATTGGAAAATTGAAATATTCACCCACTTGAACTTTAAATGTTTCAAAATGACTCATAGATTTGTTTATTTGGGACCCAGTATTTGCTCCTACAACGACCAGAAGGTTGACCTTTGGTACCCATTAAAGTGCTATATTGTAGGATTGAAATTTCCACCCACTTGAAATTGTGTCTCGCTACCGCGACCCACAACTCCAAGTGGGTGAAAATTACTCATTTGTTTAAATTTTTAGACCAAATATTGGCAAATCTTGATGATTAAACGATAATTTTGCTCCCAATGATTGTGGTTTAATCGGCTAATAAAGGATTAAAAACGACTATAGTCGTGTTTAAAGTGATAAATTATAGTCGTGCCTCGAGTGGTTTCAAAAAGTGCTAAATTGTATAATTGAACTTTTTACCCACTTGAAGTTGAGGGTCGCGGTAGCAATCGAGACACAACTTCAAGTGCATGGGTGAAAATACTTGCATTAATGCAATTTGTATCAAAGCTTATAATGTCAAATCTGGCGAAATTAATGTTTATTTATCCTGCAAAATGTCTTTTTTGAAGTCTTTTTTGAAGTTGTTTGTCGCGGTAGCGAGACACAACTTCAAGTGGCTGAAAATTTGAATAGATTAACCTAGCAGTGCTAATTTATCTTATTTGATTTCAAGAATAACTAATAATTTAGTATATGTTTTTTCTGTTGTTTTCAGAGCAGTATTAGAAAGTCACCATGTCTCACTGGCCTTCCTTCTCTCACAACGAGACGACAAAGTCAATATCTTTAAAAACCTTGACAAGTAAGTCTGTCTGTGTTAATATAATCGACATTCAGATGTGTAGTGTAGAATTGCTAGTGAACATGTGACATTTCGCTTTAATTATCTAATTATCTAATTACCTGGTATTCCATATTATTATGTTATATGTGTCAACAAAACATATCGACTGCTTATAGACATCTGTTGAGGAATAAACCCATGCATATTATACACAAAACCTACTTTGTGTTTTTAAATCTCAACTAAATACTCCGCCACAGAAACTACGTGGTAAATGCATAATACATTTTCAAAAAAGTCGAGCTTGGTCCATGCAAACTCTTTTTTTGCCAACAACCTGAACATGATAAATAGCCCTTAAAGTATGGAATTTAATTTTTCACCCATTTTCTGTTGTGTCTCGCTTTCGCGACCCACAACTTAAAAGTGGATGAGAATGACCCATATGTTTTAGAAGCATTGCCATGCTATGTAGATGACGACATACTAATCAGTTTCTCTCACCAAAAAAACGAGAGATGAAATAACTACTACATATTATTATACATAGTAGTAAATATTAAGGCATTCTGGAAAGCGTGGACACCTAAAAATTAAATACAGGATTATATTTGGCTAGAGTATGTACAAGCAATATTAATATAGTCCCAGAGTTCAGACACTTTTTTTTGTGTTTTCGAGTGCAAACGGTCTGATGGTTGTTTCCACGTAGACACATAGGATATTTAGTAGAACACGTAAAAAATAATATTAAATTGCTTAGTATAACGGACACTGTGGAAAAAAGTAGAGGTAAACTAAATACATGTAGCCTAGGCTATTACATGTGTACTGCTCTACAAAGGCAAGTCAGCTGTTTGCCTTTGCTCGGCTGTATGTACATATTGTTATTCGTGTTGTCAGGGAGACGTACAGAGAGCTGAGGCAGCAGATTATTGATATGGTGCTCGCCACGGAAATGACCAAGCATTTCGAACATCTCTCCAAATTTGTCCAGAGTATCTCCAATCCGTCCATCAAAGATGAAGAGGTCAGTTAACTTCCGTGAAAAGTCAAAAACCAGTATCTGCTTACTTTACAAGTAAACAGATACTTCCTTTTGGCTTTGCAGAGGAGAGTAAGTATTGTACATCCCTCGCTTAATGGCTGATTTTTCAAATGAATTTAAAACTCGAATTGCGCTTTAAATGACGAGACATATTTCTATTGGCCACATCCTAAATAGGTCTAAAGCCTCAGGCTTGATCTGGTGACTTGAGCCCACCTCGCCTTCCCAAAGATGCCGTACATGCATAATGTATTATTGTCTTTTCACACAGGGTGATCACGACGACACAGCTTCAGTCACCTCTAACCGACCAACCTCCCCCGAGAACAAGAAGCTCATCAAACGTATACTCATCAAATGTGCTGACGTCAGCAATCCTGTCAGACCTCGCCATCTCTGTACAGAATGGGCCACCAGGATCGCCAAGGAGTACTTCAACCAGGTCAGCTATGTCTCTCACCCTTTCAGCGCGGGGACGGTCTTCAGACGTCAGAATCTGACGTCTATAGACGTCTATAAATCGATCACCGCACTGAAGGAATTACTAATTTTAAATTGGCTGTGGACCCATAACATAGGTGATCAAATGAAGCGGAAAGGGCTATAACTGAGACATTTATGATGATTTCATATTTGATAAATAATCTATTGATCTCTTGGTTTATACAAAAAATATTTTAGCGTTGTTTGGGATAAGAGCTTATCACCACTACTAGAATAATTTATTAGCACTTTATTGTTGAAGTGAGATGCTGGTTGCGCCAATCTTGAAAGCAACATTTATATTTTTGGAGGTTAAAATTAGCAAAAACGACAACCGACATCTACCAAATTAAATCACTTTTAGAATCTACCGCAAACTATTTTCAGTGTAATTTGATTTATTTTGAGCCTTGTTTAAATGTGTCCATGTACAGCCCTGGCAGTGCAAGGGTTACATTATATATATATATAATGTGTTGACAGACGGACGAGGAGCGCCGACGAGGACTACCGAGTCTCATGCCTATATTCGACAGGAAAACGTGCAATGTGCCAAAATCACAGTCGAGCTTCATAGATTTCTTCATCAAGGACATGTACAACGAGTGGGACAGTAAGTCAGCAAACTACCAGCTCATTCTCTAAATGGGAATTCATATTTGACGCTAGCAGGACATATATTTGATAGGAATTATCTTAACCGTACCAGCGCGGGGACTGTTTTTAGATGTCAGAATCTGACGTTTATAGACGTCAGATTCTGACGTCTAATGACGATCCCCGCACTGAAGGAATTAAAATATTCATAATGGCCGTAGACCCATAACATTGGTATTCAAATGAAGCGGAAAGAGCTAGCTAAGACATTTATGATACTTTCAAATTAAAAAACCCTTTCGTCTCCATGGTTTATACTAAAATATTTCAGCATTGTAACGGTTAATATGATTTTCCGCTCTTATTACTGAGAAGTTGCATAAAACCATCGCATTTGTTTTCTTGAACATATGCCAGATATTTGAAGCAACCATTCGACTTGTTGGAAGCAAGATCATAATGACTTTCAGCAGGTCTTTCAGCAGGTCAGATAATGACACAATTCATAGCGGCTTTTGCTTTCAGCAGGTGAAATAATCACACAATTCATAATGTATTTTACTTTCAGCAGGTCAAATATTGACACAATTCTTCAAGCATGCATGTGGTTCATACATATTGATGTGCTATCAGAAATTAGATACTCAATATTTCAATATGCAATCATAAATGGTTCCTGCAACATTTCTACATCTGTTTTTTATCGTGTGCCTAGGTTTCTGCGGAGTGGAGGAGGTGGTGGAACATCTACACAATAACTACGAATACTGGAAGGCTCAAGAAGAAGTGTCTCAGAAAGAACTCATGGAACGAGATGGACACATGATTCAGGAAGAGCAAAACCACACAGTAGAAGGAAAGAGCTGAGAGAATTCAACGCGTATATTTATCTGTAACAAAAACTGTATCTAGGAAAGCCTGACAGAGGACAAGTGACAGTGATACGCTGTCCTTGTCATCACCATATGTTTGGTGGGAACAATCTACAAATATGCTGTTATTCATATTATCACGGATTATTATGGCTGATTATCACGGATGGTGTGACAGGTGTCAGCTGTAGGAACAGGCCAGACAAATGTCATGACATGGGATTGTCTGGAGAAGTTGACAAAAAAGGAATTAACAGAAGTATTTTAACTCTTATCCTGCTGATCACGACAATTGACGTTTTTAATCAGTTTTATTCGCCGATTAATTCACTGTTATTGGGAATGAAATTACTGTCTAAACATCAAGATTTGCAAATGTTTAGTCTGAAATTAAACAAATATGAGTAATTTTCAACCACTTGAGGTTGTGGATCGCGGTAGCGAGACACAACCTCAAGTGGTTGAAAATTTAAATTAATTAACTTAGTAGGATATGGGTTTCCATGTTTAGGAGGCCGTTACTTGTGATGGGTAGTGGAGGTGTGAAATGCCTCTCGCTGGTGACATTCCAAGAGAACCAAAGTGTTGGCACAGCATTGGGCCAATCTCTGAGACAAATGTTGTCTCACATTAAGTACCTTGGTTTTCATTATGAGACGTATATCGCCATCAGTCCAATTCGCACTCTTCCTGTAACATGAAATACAATGCATATGGTTGTTATGCCATGTGTGACTTGGTCGTGCGAGGAAATACAAACGTTGCTCAATTCGCGTGCGATATGGAAAATAAAGCACATATCAAATGAATAAGGTGTTCGCCTAAAGGTTCACGCCTTAATTATTTAACGACCACTGTTTTTTCCCATATTGCACTCAACTGAACACCGTTTGCATAACTTGCGTTGTCATCGCGTCGCATCAACGTCAGTTATTTATCCAGCAAACATGAGACGTTGGGCCAGCGTTGATTTACTGTTGGCTCACCGTCCCCGACGCTGTCCCAACAGTAAATCAACGTTGGCCCAACGTCTCATGTTTGCTGGGTATAAGACCATCTTGCCCGGATACCCAGAGAAGATGGGTGTAAATACACATCAGAGCCTAATTCCACATTGTGATTGGCTATAATGTTGAACTCGTCACAGCTGATGCTCCTTAAAATAATAATGTCACCATTTATCTTCGAAGTGGTTGTGGATGTGAAGCGTTTGGTTGGTTAGCAAGAATATTTAACCCTTCAAGCGCTAATCACGACTATATAGGGGGCCTTTATATAGTCGTTTTTAATTTGTTTTATTAGCCGAGTAAATCACTAATTTTTGCTAATGAAATGAGCACTTAACCCTTTCAAGCCTGAATTTACCATTGTCATCTTTATCCTCTACAAGCCGCGCATTGCTGTCGCAATTCTCGACTTGTAAAGGATGCAGATGATTCGATGTGGGTTAAAAATTAAAGAACATTACTATGTATTGGTAAACCAGTTTCATGGAAATTTTCATTCCAAAACCCTTGGTTATAAGAAAATTCGGTCTGTTTTCAAGGATATAAAATATGCTTTAATGCATCACGAGGGCTTGAAGGGTTAAACATCAAGATTTGTAAATGTTTGGTCCTGAATTAAACAGATATGAGTAATTTTCACTCACTTGAAGTTGTGTGTCGCGGTAGCGAGACACAACTTCAAGGAAGTGAAAATTTAAATTATTTAATTTAGCGCTTTAGGGGTTAAGGGGGTGTCACACTACAACGTTTTGTAGGCCTACTTAGCCTACGTATGTCACTGTATGGAAAATATCACTCATACGCTAGTATACGTTGATAAACGCTAGTAGGGGTACGTTAAGCACAGGTTACATAGGTTTCAAAGACGTAGTACACGCCGGCCTACACTGGCATAATCGCTTGGCGCAAAATTATTTTTAAACATGTACAAAACATGTCTGCTGACGCTGAACACGCTGGAGGAATGCTAGGTGTACGTTACACATAGGTTAAGTACGCTGGTCGTACGTTGGTCATATCCTGACGTGATAGTGCAGCAGACAGCAGCGTATTCATTGCGCAATGTGGCAAAGCTGTTGTTTATTTAGGTTCTTTGTACGTGATATAGGAACGCCGGACATACGTCATAGTGTGACACCCCTTTTAGGTCTGAAATCAGGAGCGGATTTAAGGGGGGAGACCCGGCCGCCACCTATTTTTTGCCAAATTCTTAAATATCTCGGGGCAGGCCCCCGCTCCCCCCCCCCGCCTTTCGTCAGATCCTGGACTCGCTTTTAGAAATGGAACACATATATGAATAATTTTTTCAATTTTTAGGTCGCTGTGGGTACAAATGACATCAGTAAAATGGCATAAGTAGGAGCTGTAATCACTCTTAGGCATAGACCTGGAAGGTTTCAGTAGAAAGCCCTTCCAGCTCTACGTTAGGCTGGCCATTTGTACCCAATTGAATCTGCCGTGTTCAGTCATCAGCCGTTTGTATGTTATACATGACAGTACACTCACTTTGGTAAAACACTCGGTGAACGATGATAAGGAACGGACAAGAAAAGGCTAATAATTTAATATTTGATTTAATAATTGATTCTGTACTTCAACATGAAGCAAGCAGAATGCCAAAAGTTCACACCCAACTATACCGTGTATGTTACAGACAACAAGAATTAATGGTCCTATTATTATTTACAATTTTATACATGATAATAATGATATTAATATCATTGAAAGAAAAAAACTTAGACATCAGAATCTGACGTCTATAGATGTCAGATTATGACATCTAAAGTCAATCCCCGCACTGAGAGAGTAAACTATTCTAATGACTGAAGATCCGTAAAATAGGTATTCAAATGAATCGGAACTAATACATTCATGATGATTTCACATTGAAAAAAATTTTGGTCTCTTGTTTAATATAGTCTAAAATATTTCAGCTCTTTAAGGGTTAAATTGGACAAATGTGGCCCATCTGCACGAAATCAGTCCGCCCCAGTGTGACATTCTATCTATAATTTAAATAACAACTGAATGACGGTGATTGGCTGGTCTCGTCATGTGACAGGCTGAGCCACACTTCCATTGGTCGGCGGTGAAGTACTATACTTCGGTCGCATAGCGCATTTTTTCAGAACATGAGTCGATACAATATCGTGTATGAAACCAAATGAACTATTTTTGAGGCCTAAACCGTTATTCAAACCAAACTTCGGGAAATTTAAATATTTGAAAAGGATATTGTTGTAAAATAAGTTGTCAACCCCCTTGTCAATATGTCATCATGGTGAATTTCAAAAAAATCACATAAACCTTCTTGTATTATTTTTTTGCATTAGGTCTACTATGCTATGCGACTGATTACGTGCAAATGGGTCACATATTACTCACTTCAAGTTGTTTGTCGCGATAGGAAGACACAGTTTGAAGTGGGTGAAAATTGAAACTATTTGAGTGAGCGCTTTGGCGGTTAACATGCTCTTCCTCAGAAACGTTAAAATTGGAGCCATGTTTGGGTTAACATTCTTATTAATAAAACACTACAAATTATTATCTTTCAGCATTGTACAATCACGGTGGTGTTTAACTCAACATAATTGTATTTTGTCTTAAATGCGAACTAAAAAAGACGAAAAAAGAAACAAAATAATAAGTTGCCAAGTAATTGTGACAATTCCTAACTATAAATTATTATACAACTTACTTGTCCAGTTGACTGACATAATGTATAATTACGCTTGTTATTTTATTATGTGTTATACATCACGTTTATGCTATGTTGGAAACTGCCGTGCAAAGTCAAAATCTGCTTTATCTGCGAGTATGCAGATACTGCCTTTTGACTTTGCAGAGTGGAACAGTAGATTAGAGACACGGGTATATCACATTACGTGTAATGCTGCCACCCTGTGGAATGTCAAAAACAAACATATCTTGTAAATCATTAGAAACCAGAATCGTGATCACGAGGAAAACGTGTTGAGTCGACGTCCGAGAAGCAAATATTGACTGTGTGAGCTGCTGTTAAACCTTAGAGCACTAGGTCCATATTCTCGTACAAGTTACGATATATAGCAGGCTTCGGATTGGTCGAGATGGCCATCTCGACCAATCCGAAGCCTGCCATATATCGTAACTTGTACGAGAATATGGACCCAGTGCTAAGAAATTTACATTTTCAGCGACTTGAATTTGTGAATCCCACAACTTCAAGTGACTACAAATTATTTGAATTTCTTAAATTTAAATCAACTGATTATCGCAGAATTGAGACGTATGCCCTATTCATTTCAACCACTTGAAATTGTGTGTCGCTACCGCGATTCACAACTTCAAGTCACTACAAATTATTTAAATTTACTAAATTCAGGTCTAAATGAATATTGCAGATTTGAGACATATTTCCTTTTTTAAAAGCTCGCTATTTAAGGCCATTGAAACATAAGAAGCCAATACTAAAGTAGACATCAGTGCTACAAGGGTTAACTTCTAAAGTAGACATCAGTGTTGCTACAAGGGTTAATTTTTCACACTAAAGTCGTAAGAATTAAAATATTTCTAATGGCCGTCTTTAATCCGTTTTATTAGCCGATTAAATCACTGTTATTGGTAACGAAATGTGTGTTTAAACATTAACGTTTGTAAATGTTTGGTTTCAAATTAAACAGATATGAATAGTGTTTAACCACTTGAGGTTGTGGATCGCAGTAGCGAAATACAACCTCAAGTGGTTGAATATTTAAAAGAATTAATTAATTTTTATTTAATCTATTTATCAGGGCGAGGGCTAAAAGATCCACGCCACATCGGACTAATATAATAGCGTCGTGGCCCAACATTAGTTCAATGTTCTGTGTTAGCTTTGACATATTGAATAGTAATACAAATTAATGACATTTATTTAAACCATTCGATTTAAACATTTGACTGAATGTTGGTTTAATGTTGGGTCAGCGTTGTAGACGGTGGACCACTGGACACTGGTTTTAACGTCTGACTATACGTCTGTTAACCAAATATTTGTCATTCGTCTTTATTTCATTGACTGCGAGGTGCGATCTGCTAGCGCATTGCCCACCTCGCAGTCAACATGGTCAAGTGAAAATTTCCCAATTTCATAAAACAAAAAACTTTACTCATTTGCTGCGGAATTTTTTGCTTCTATTTTTCGTCGTTTGAAGCTGGAATTGAATAAACATTGAATCTGCGATAAACATAGACAGTTATAGTTAAATGGAGGAAATTTAAGTAATTTTTAGTCACTTGAAGTTGTGAATCGCGGTAGCGAGACACTACTTCAAGTTTTTTTTTATTTATCATCAGCCCAGAACTCTAGGGGGTTAAGGCTCAATGAACCTGACCAGCAAACACGAGACGTTCAACCAATTTTTGGATACCGTTGGGCCACCGTATGCGATGCTGGCCCAACGTTGTCCCAACATTGGGTAAACGTCTGGTGCTTTCTGTATAGTGCAGGCTTTGCACCCCCACCCTCGTGTGTGTGTATATATAGGGACAGATTACAGATATTTTCAACAGACCATGTAACTGTGTAGTCTACCTGGGGACACAAACTGTACAGATCTACACGTTGTTTCGCCTCTGTTGTTACTTGTTACTTATAAATCTATATTCTAGGTACCACGTATTTACATTGTGTATGCCATGTACATGTAGCTCATGTAACTGAACTTTGTTACCGATTAAAACGAACCTGACTCGACAACCTTTACAAGTCTGGCTCAATAAAGGCTAACGTCCTGGTTGGCGTTTTAATCACTTCACTGTTGTTGTCTGATTTGTTTGTTATTTCATCAAATCATCCCAGAAAACACGGGGTGTTCAGCCAATGCTGGTTCAATGTTGGGCCAGCGTTGTAGATGGTGGACCAACATTGAACCAGCAATGACTGTTGTATAGTATATCCCTTAACATCAGATGATTAATAGTATATCCTTTACGTGAGATGATTAATAGTATATCCCTTTACATGAGATGATTAATAGTATATCTTTTTACATCAGATGATTAATAGTATATCCCTTTACATGAGATGATTAATAGTATATCCCTTTACATGAAATGATTAATAGTATATCTTTTTACATGAGATGATTAATAGTATATCCCCTTACATGAGATGATTAATAGTATATCCTTTACAAGAGATGATTAATAGTATATCCTTTTACGTGAGATGATTAATAGTATATCCTTTACAAGAGATGATTAATAGTATATCCTTTTACGTGAGATGATTAATAGTAGATCCCTTTACATAAGATTATTAATAGTATATCCCTTTACATGAGATGATTAATATTATATCCCTTTACATGAGATGATTAATAGTATATCCTTTTACATGAGATGATTAATAGTATATCCCTTTACATGAAATGATTAATAGTAGATCCCTTTACATGAGATCATTAATAGTATATCCCTTTACATGAGATGATTGATAGTATATCCTTTACAAGAGATGATTAATAGTATATCCTTTACGTGAGATGATTAATAGTATATCCCTTTACATGAGATGATAAATAGTATATCTTTTTACATCAGATGATTAATAGTATATCCCTTTACATGAGATGAATAATAGTATATCCTTTACAAGAGATGATTAATAGTATATCCTTTTACATAAGATGATTAATAGTATATCCCTTTACATGAGATGATTAATAGTATATCCCTTTACATGAGATGATTAATAGTATATCCCTTTACATGAGATGATTAATAGTATATCCCTTTACATGAGATGATTAATAGTATATCCCTTTACATGAAATGATTAATAGTATATCCCTTTACGTGAGATGATTAATAGTATATCCCTTTACATGAGATGATTATTAGTATATCCCTTTACGTGAGATGATTAATAGTAGATCCCTTTACATGAGATGATTGATAGTATATTCTTTACAAGAGATGATTAATAGTATATCCTTTTACGTGAGATGATTAATAGTATATCCCTTTACATGAGATGATTAATAGTATATCCCTTTACGTGAGATGATTAATAGTATATCCCTTTACATGAGATGATTATTAGTATATCCCTTTACGTGAGATGATTAATAGTAGATCCCTTTACATGAGATGATTGATAGTATATTCTTTACAAGAGATGATTAATAGTATATCCTTTTACGTGAGATGATTAATAGTATATCCCTTTACATGAGATGATTAATAGTATATCCCTTTACATGAGATGATTAATAGTATATCCCTTTACATGAGATGATTATTAGTATATCCTTTACATGAGATGATTAATAGTATATCCCTTTACATGAAATGATTAATAGTAGATCCCTTTACATGAGATGATTAATAGTATATCCCTTTACGTGAGATGATTAATAGTATATCCCTTTACATGAGATGATTATTAGTATATCCCTTTACGTGAGATGATTAATAGTAGATCCCTTTACATGAGATGATTGATAGTATATTCTTTACAAGAGATGATTAATAGTATATCCTTTTACGTGAGATGATTAATAGTATATCCCTTTACATGAGATGATTAATAGTATATCCCTTTACATGAGATGATTAATAGTATATCCCTTTACATGAGATGATTATTAGTATATCCCTTTACATGAGATGATTGATAGTATATCCCTTTACATGAGATGATTGATAGTATATCCCTTTACATGAGATGATTATTAGTATATCCCTTTACATGAGATGATTGATAGTATATTCTTTACAAGAGATGATTAATAGTATATCCTTTTACGTGAGATGATTAATAGTATATCCCTTTACATGAGATGATTAATATTATATCCCTTTACATGAGATGATTAATAGTATATCCTTTTATGAGATGATTAATAGTATATCCCTTTACATGAGATGTTTAATAGTATATCCCTTTACATGTGATGATTGATAGTATATCATTTTACATGAGATGATTAATAGTATATCCCTTTATGAGATGATTAATAGTTTATCCCTTACATGAGATGATTATTAGTATATCCTTTACATGAGATGATTAATAGTATATCCCTTTACATGTGATGATTAATAGTATATCATTTTACATGAGATGATTAATAGTTTATCCTTTTACGTGAGATAATTAATAGTATATCCCTTTACATGAGATGATTAATAGTACATGATATGATGTGGTACCGAGATGATTGCTAGTAGTAGTAGCACATTCCGCCCCATCTGGGGAGGGTCATTGGGATCAGCTACGTATGTTGCATGCTGTACTGCATGATACCAAGAATACAACCCATCGTGTATTCTTGATGGTACAGAAGAGGGATGAAGAAATTAGGGGATATGATCATATGTGTTGATCTCGGAAAAGTAAATCAATGTGTACACCAAGAAACGTTTACTCTACCTACACTAGATGATATTTTTTATGAGTTATCAGGAAGTATTACTCATCATCGGATGCCAGTAGTGGGTATTGGCAGGTGCCACTTGATGAGAAATGAGAAATGTAAGCTGTTGACTACCTGGTAGAAGGTATTGTTTCCAAAAAAATCTTTTTTTAATTTGCTCAGCTAGCGAAATATTTCAACGGATAAAAATCCTGCTGGGAGTTGAAGGCATCACTCTTTATCAAGACGAAAAAACCAACCGTTGTTAAAAATCAAACTGCTACAGGATCATATATATTGTGAAAACTTCAGAGGAAAACATGTTGAGTAGAAACGGACGTCATTTATCTTGTGTGTTGGCTCAGTCAGTGGAGAAGATTAATGTTCCTGTTTGTAATTTGCCAGTTCCCAACCCACCAATTCCCAAAATAACCTATCCCACAGTTCTTAATATCAGTATTGCAACAGGCAAGTCTAGTGTTGGCAAAAGTGCTGTTGATAAGCCTAGTGTTGACAAAAATGTTGATAAGATTAGTGATGGCAAACATGTTATGAAGCCTAATGATGACAATGGTGATAGGAAGACTTTTAGTGATGCAAGAAGACCATTCAAATTAACGAAACAACATAAAATATTTACTGAAGAAAAATGATGTGTATTTTATAAGTATAAAGTAGAAGTATTTTGTTGTTACATTTATATGCTTTACAAAAGTAATCTGAAGTTATGATTATGTGAATGCAACAATTTTGATTTATTAACTGTACAGACATTAACCTTTTGTTGTTCAATGGGGAAGATATTTTGAGAGCCACGTGGTCTAGTAATCAGTAAGATCATTCTATTAATAAAGACGTCTGGGTCAACAATGTGTCCCACAAGATTCTAAATAAAATCTGAGTTCAATAATCTGGTTTCATCGTTATTTAATTCAAACCGTCTTTTTATGACATAAAGCAATATTTATTCTCTAATTGTTGGAAATGCAATACTGATTACAAATATATTGGGTGAAAGGTCACAAAAGGCACGAAAAGGGAGTATTTTGATGTAGGCCTATTGTCAGATTAATTATCAAAAAAATAATGCTGATCACAAATATATACATTATATTGTCAAAAATGTAATGATGATATGATTTCTCTATCAAATAATTAAAAAAAAGTCCACACATTTCAGGTTACAAAACAGAAAAGTGAATTTATTGGAGGTGATAAAGGGCGACAGGGAGGTGTTCAATGTCCATGTGGATGTGTTAAAATGTAACAGATAGGTGGTCTGAGAAGCGTTAAAGGCGACGGGGAGGCGCTGAAAGGCATGACACCGGCGTGAGTTTGACGCCTCAACTGGTCCAATAGACCCCAGGACTGCCGTGCAAAGCCAAAATGCAGTCTACATTCGCTTTTGACTTTGCAGTGCAGATGTTTACCCGTCTTTGTGTGTCATGTATGGAAAGTCATTATGGAGAATACGAAAAGTTTCATAGATTCTCCGTTTTTCCCAAAATCTTATGCATGAATTAAGTCATTTCGCTTCTACCAGATATACCGGCTAGTCAATAACTTGATAACCTAAAAGTCCATTTTTATGTGCAGTGAGTTCAAAATAGGGCTTACATCAGGGATGAATAGTGCGATTTTTCTATGATGTTTGGTTTCTTGCACTGTGAAATAATTAATTACAAGTTTATGTTTTACTAGAAAACGAAAGAAACACATGAAACGCTGAAGTTAAATACATAGATACCGCATTATTTTCAGAAATATTATTTCAATATATTATTCAGTATATTATTTCATTTCATTTGACAAAACTTATCCTTATCTGTTTGTGGTTCTGAATAGTTACGTTATAATGCATAACAAATTTACAGAAATATTGTCGGTTACTTATAATCTTTATTTTGTGACTTTACAAATGCAAAACTTGTGAGACGAATACAATTGCTGATCCATGTGCTGTTCATTTCTCTGTCCTTGCACAACTTCTCCGCTGTCAAAATCATACTTCTGATAATATTCACCAACAATTTCTGGAAAATATATTTGTTTCATAAAATAAAACCCTGGTCATTATACTTTATAGGGCCTACATATAAATAGACAAGCTAATAATGTAAAGCTAACGTAGCCTAATATAAGGTCCAACTGGTATAGGCCTACAGGCGCGCAAAGAAAAAATGCAGTATGTGCTTACTTTATAAGTAGCTTTTTTAGCTTTGTCTATGCTTCTCTGCAAAGCTAAAAGGCAGTATCTTCTTACTTGTAAAATAAGCAGATATACTGCCAGTTGGCTTTGCACGGTAGTATCAGATCGTCAGCATAATCAGCGAGATTATGAGCATAAATTTTGGCAATATTTTGTGAACATCGTGTCCCAAAATTGTCTGGTAATGATCAATTAGACGTACATTTTCATACTTTTTACATTTTATATTTTTTACTTGTAAATGGCGAACCAGAGAGTACACTTACAGGTCCATGTGACGCTGACGGCGCAGAGACCTGCTCCCCAAACATTATCAGTTTGAGGAAAGCGGTTCACTCCCAGAAACATGGTGTAGGGGCTGGAGAAGTCATACAGATCTGGATAGTTGATGTATGTGTTCAATCCGTTCACACTGACTGACAGCGTGTTCGTACTCAGGGTCAGCACGACATCCCCTTTCTTGATTGTGTCTTGGGAGTTTTGCGTCAACGGTGATTTGGTTAAATACATGTAGTCGTTGTAGTTAAGGAGTGAAGTGGCTCCTGCATCTGCCAGAAATAATGAACACCATGGTAAATAAGGCAGAGTCATGGACCAAATGTCACGAGTGACAGACGGACTCCATCTAGTAATATGAGAGGGTCCTGCCCAACTTTAACTCCTAAAGCACTGAAATACTTTCCTATAAACCATAGAGATCAAAGGTTTTTTTAATTTAAAATCATCATAACTGTCTTATTTGTCTCTTTCTGCTTCATTTGAATACCTGTGCTATAGGTCTGCGGACATTATAAATATTTTTAATCTTACAGTGCGGGGATCGACTCGTAGACGTCAGAATATGACTTCTACAGATGACTGATTCTGCCGTCTACAGTCGATCCCCGCGCTGTATGGGTTAATGTCAAACAATTTTTTTATAAAAGTAATAAAGTCACCATTGAGATTGTCGACGCCAGAATACAGGTAAAAGTGGGTTTTTCTAGGAGTTTTAGTATGGGGACATTAGTGGGGTTTTTTCCTTTTCTTTTCACTTTGCTATTAATGTACATGTATATATATATATGCCTACATTCCTAAACCTATTCAATTGATGCATTGATCTAAAAAATCCAATTTACCTTTTTTTTAGTTATTATAACTATTGTACATAATTTTGATAATTGCTTATATATGTGTTTTTATATATTATGTACATAAAACAGGGCACATATGCAAAATATAGCCAATGGCTAATAATGTTTTTACCCTATATAAATATGTTTAAATAAGTAAATAAATAAATAAAGTCACCATTGACATTGTCGACGCCGGAATACAAGTAGAAAGTGGCTTGGTAAGGATCCTCCAGCGAGAGTTCAATCTTCACCCCGTTGGCCCCTGCAGGAGACACTAGTTTTAGCAAACCCAGGGCATTACAGTCACAGCACGGGCCGCACTTGGGCTTGGCTGGGGTGTTTACCCAGGTGATGTCCGCCGTGGGCACGCCCAAATCCCAACCGGTTCTGGTCAGGTTGGCCTCAAAATCTGAAAACAGTGGAAAAAATCTACATACTTCGGTGCATCTGTTCACCTTAAATCCAAAGTGAACAGGTTATAAATAGCTATGTAACAATTATAAGCCTATATGTTGTTTAGAAAAAAACGTCTTCGTTAGGCCAACTTTACCACGCAGTTGAATAAACTGTTCTCTTTGGGTTGTCTAAGAAAAAGACTTTTGGACCCTCATTTTGAAAATATTTAAAAAATTATCGAGAAGTTCCAGAAATCAAAACAACTTTTACGCAATGCTGAACCAATTCATATGTCGGTACAGCGACAAAGTTCTCACCACAATCATCTTGGCCGGTGATGCACACCACCAGACAGAGTGCGAGCAAAGTGCTGATCCACCTCATAGTCATGTCCAATATCTGTAAGATGTAGAGATGTTGCGAGGAAGTAGCAGATTATCAGCGAGTGGCGGGATAGAGAACGGTCTGCGATAGTTATAGAAGTAGATGGCAGGTGATGCGTGGCGAATCACCGCATTCAAGACTCCCCTGCCCCCCAAAGCGAGTTATCATTCATTATAGGGCTAGCAAACATGAGTCGTTGGCCATACGGTGGTTTACTATTGGGCCAACGACGGTGGGCCAACAGTAATTCAACGTTGGGCCAACGTCTCATGTTTTTGGATATGTTAATTTCAGGACCCATGGCGCTGCCGTGCGGTACTAATGAATCCAAGAAGGTGGATTTGTAGGCCCCTATTAGAAATGTACGATTTTCATATGTGGCCTATTATTATATACGTTTAGATCTATACCGGTATACATAATTACGAATCATAACATTTTTCACAATAAAAATAATATTCCTGCAAAAATCTTTCTGTATGGATTTGTAAATCAATGATTTAAGCTGTAACGTTAGCCCTATTAAATCGAAGGCCGAGACATAATATTTCAGAATTCTAAGATGGACGGTTAATGCCTGACGCTTGTTTGCATACTAATTTGTTTAGCCTTGAAATCATCATCTTCGACCTTCTTCCCTGTTAGTCTAGCAGTTCACATTAATATGATAGCTAATTTAAATCATATATTATAATTATGAAGGATACTTATCCTTGATTACATGAATGCCACGACCCACAATTTACAGAGGGTGAAATTATGTGGATTTGGCAAACTGTAACGTTTGGCTGCACGCATATTAGTCAATCGCACAAAATCGCAAGTCGACCAAATGTTGCTGTGATGTTGGCCCATCGTCTGCGATGTTAGCCCAATATTGGGTCAACGTGTCGTATTTACCGGGGATTCGTGGTTCATCAAGGCTTCATAAAATAAAAGCAAAAATCGAAAATGTCCGCAGCTTAACATAGTCCACTTGGTTCAAGTAGGTATATGGACCTGCAGGCTATTATTCGTGTCAAGTGGCGTAATTGTACTACACAATGCATTTCGTTTCAGCCAAATTCAACAATTATGATTAATTTTTATACCCACTTGAAGTTGTGAGTTGCGGCACACAACTTTAAGTGGGTAAAAATTAAATTGTATAATGTACCGCTTGAATTGGTTAATGCATGACATTGTTTTTAATTGATAACAATAAAATAATGTTCTTCCCCTTTTTAGAACATAGCCAGTATACACCTACACAATGTCAAGCACTTTAGTAGTAGCCAGGACCTGTGGACCTAGATAACACTTCCGCTAAGCATTTCAGTACAAAATATAGAGTGATGCCAGGACATTCTCTAAAATCTCAAAGATGAATATGTTTGAAAAAACGTATTTTTTCAACTTTTGAAATCATCAGCCATTTTTAGGTTTATTATTCTGTTTATCGAATGGATGCACAGATTCATTTAAAATGTTCACAACGCATTCAAAATATGTCAAGGATCATATACATGTATGGTTTCATTTGTTTATACTGGATAACCTGTCGCTCATCATACGATTGCTCCATCATGTTATGGCGTGTTCCTGCTTGACAATCATCACGCTCGCCAGTATCGTTCTTTCACAGCAGAGAAGAGTTGTTGATGCAATCAGGGACAAGTGCGATTAACTCTTTGCAGAGCGGGGAGCGACTTTAGACGTCAGAATCTGACGTCTATAGACGTCATATTCTAGCGTCTATAATTGATCCCCTCACTGATAGAGTAAAAGATGTATAATGGCCGTAGACCCAGAACATATATAGGTATTCAAATGAAGCGGAAAAACCTAATAAACTAAGACATTAATAATGACTTCAAATTGCAAAAAACCTTTGGTCCCCATGGATTTTATATGTTTATATCGAAATATGTCAGCGCTTTTAGGGTTAAAGATGTTGGTTCGTTATGCTTCAATGAACCATAATACTGTAGATCTGATAATATTCGCAAGTTTTTCATTTTCGCGAATTTCGCGAAAAGGACGAATTCGCGAATTCAAGAATCGCGCGAAAATTATTATTATAATAGCGCTACTAAAGAACAATTAAAATTCGCGGATTCTAACTTTCGTGAAAAGTCTCACAATCAGAAATTCGCGAAAAATTAAACACGCGACAAGTACCAGATCTACATTATTTACATAGCGGCGGACACCTGTCCTGTCGGCGTTGACCATGTTGCGCATGCGTTCTATTGCAAGTGCGCCCATAATGTTAATAGGCCTACTTAGCGAATTATGTATAGGCCCACCCACCTACCTTAGCAACAACCAAATTCATACTGAGTTATCGCAAATAACAATGTGACATGTCCAAATGACCACAACTAAATCCCTAATATCTGAATATGGACGATTAGCCTACATTAAAAACTATATAACAAAATGGAAATAAAAGAACAAAATGACCTTGATTTAGCCATTACTTTCGATTTCTAAAATGGTGTAGCATAGAAATAGATGTAGGGGCCCGGCCTACATTTTTAAAAGAAATATTTTTAATTTATAGGGTAAAATGCCTAAAGGGCCCCGCCAAAAAATGCACTTTCGCCAGCATGAACAAAAATAGTCGAGCTCGTTTCACAGACATGGGAGGAGGCTGATCTATATATTAGTTGATTATGTTACCATGTAGGCCCCTAGGTGTAATTTGTGGTTGTTTCATGCGTTTGCATTTATTTATTATGAAATAATGCAAGGCTAAATGGCTAAATGGGGCGCTTCAGGCACCCTGTGCTCAAAGGGCCCCTCTAGTATCCTTGAAGCACCCCCTGGTTTTTCCACTGTATTATAAGTTCTCAAAAAGCCCCCCCCCCCTATTTAAAAGGTATGTCCAGACAGACCTACACTTAGAATAAAGTAAGTTAGATGGATTGATTGTCACGGATTATGTAATGTTAGTTTAAAATTAATGTAACTTAGTAATAACCTACTTGAGCCTATCCCGTGTAGATTTGTACCGTATTCCCCCTGCTATTCTTCTTACGGTACTTAGTATAGTAAAAGAGGGGGCGCTTTCGGAAATGAAGCCAGTGTTGTGTGTTAAAGGGGGCGCTTCGGGGAAGCCAGGTGGGGCTTTATAGGCACACAAGCACTTTTTACGAAAATTAATTGTTCTCGCTGTGGCGAAGCTCTACCCCCATGGTCAGGTTTCATACATGTTACCAACAAATCACACTTTATCTGCTCACCTAAATATTTAACCTAGGTGTTATCTATACACAAAATGTAATTTTAGCTTGATTTTCCACCACTGCCTGGAGGTCACATCTATAATCATGTTGATAATAGTGGGGGAGTAAAGGTCCACCGGCTTCAACTTACAGCCAATAGTGTCCATTGTGACGTCATTTTTGCTGAGAAATAAACAAAAAACTCTAGGGGGTCCTTTAGGGATCTGGGGCCCGTTAGGAAAGGGGCTCTTTGCGCCCTGGGGCCCGTTAGGGCATTTTACCCTATGCTTTTTAAATTTTAGTCTAATTTTAGGTAAAATGTCGGATGATAGGCCTACGTTTTCAGACTATATATAAACCTGCTAATTTACTAATTTATTATATTTATCGCTGGGTAATGACTTAAATTTTTTTAAGTGACGATTTAAAAATCAAGCATATTTGTGAACAAGCACATGTGTACAGTGGAATATTATGTCTAACGGGGAATCATTAAAACTGTATTTGACCGCTAAAATAGGCCAGAAATACGTATGTTTTTAAACAAAATAGAGAAAACATTTGAATTTCAGTTTGGACAACTTTGGAGACACCTCAATATTGTATTTAGGAATGCTAAATAATCTAGATAGTAGTTGCCTCTTACTTGTACTAAAAAAAGTTTAGCAAAATCATAGTTTTCTAGTTTGACGCCCTAACTAACGTTATCAGATTCTGGGACATAGTTCAATGAATAGTCAAATTACCTTCTGGTCATTGACAGGAGCTCATACAGTAACAGTAGGCCTACCATTTCTGGCGTGTCTCAGCTTTAGACATTGTGCGAGTAAACTAACCTTTTGAGTAATAGGGAAATGCAAGAAAAATGAATCGCTGTGAGAAAATTTAATAACGTGCAAATGGGGAATAATGATCGTAGAATATATTATGTACCCTAGAATATGCATGCTTAGAAATAAATTCCTTAGGCCTACAGTGGGATGTTGCACAGAGACGTTTTGGACAAATAATTGATCATAGATTATTTGGCTTACAGACTGTCAAAATGTAATTTCCAGGCACTAATTAAAGATGTGTCCAATTATCGTGACCTCTGATTCTAATTGCTGACAATTTCCATAGAAATTACTGTGGGTCTATCAGCCGACCTTGAAGAATCAGCTAGTGACAGCCTTTCGCTTATAACGCGAATGAGGAACCATTAAACTTCCTGCACCATCACTGACCACACATGCACCGCTATATTCCAAGGACGATGTACGTCCTTGGAATGGCGTTGTCTGTGTTTTCCTTTGTTATAGTAATGCCTAATACCAAGTAGCTTTCAACTACAATATTTTTTTCACTTCAAACCCAAAGAAAGTTTGATCTTTCTTCAATAGTTCATTTTTCTTGTCCAGAGTGGGTAATAACTCATTGTAACAAACATTAATTGTATATTTACAATGTCCTTCACGCAAGTTTACTTTGAAATCGGGTCACAGTTCTAGTTTAATTGGCTTCGAGGAGTTCAAACTGATTCTAGCTGCAGAGCTCTATGTTATTATATCCAGCCATTAACCCTTTAACCACTAAGGAAGACCAGGCCTATAATCGACTCGTTTTAAATTGGTTTTATTACTAAATTGAACCACTGTTATTGGGCATGAAATGATTGCTTAAACATCCAGTTTTGTAAATGAACCGATATGAGTAATTTTCATCCACGTGAAGTTGTGAGTCGCGGTAGCGAGACACAACTTTAAGTGGGTGAACATTCAAATTAGACAATTTATCAAGTAAAGGATTATTATAACTTAAAAGCGGCTGAAGGGTGAATATGGTTAAATAATTTAAAATCCCACTCTTAATGTTTCAAACCGCGAATAGCTGTCGCATTCTCGACTTGTAGTGAGGCAGATAACTTGAAGTGGGTGACAAATTAAAGAAAAATTGTCGTGTGTAATTTACCTTCTAAAACTCCTCAGCGAGAGGAAAATTGAGTACTTACTATTTCTTGTCTCATCTCTTCGTTCTTGTCAACTTTATGCTGACGATACAAATATTTCTGTTACAGGTAAAAATATAGGCCTTTATAGCAAGAGGCCAGCCGGCCACCATAATCACCCGCCCCGCCCGCGTGATAGACATCTTTCAGGGTGCATACTTTAATGAAGTCTAACATTCTGTTTTACAGTCTACCTGTCTATCACAGATTACAGTATATATTGCAGATATGATGGTCACAAGTTGGCATTTTTTTATACTTTGATCAAGTGAATGACACTTTTTAGGGCATATCCTGAAACCGCACATTTTGTTCCATAGCAATGGTCCAGCTATCTTGCACAGTATATGCCAGATTTCAGGCATATTAAAAGTAAATCATGACCGATAATCGGCCATTTTGAATTTGATCAAATTCAAATTCTTCAGATCATATCCCTACCTGAAACCACGGATTTTGTTTTATTGTCAGATATCAGGCATATTAAAATTATTTATGGCCGATAGTCGACCATTTGAATTTGATCAAATTAAAAAAAATCAAAGCATGGTCCTACCTGAAACCGCACATTTTGTTTTCATAGTAATGATATATCTAACTGGCACTGTTTGTCCGGTATCAGGCATATTAAAGGTAATTATGGAAATTTGATCAAGCTGACATTTTTCAGAGCATATCTCCACCTGAAACTGCACATTTTGTTTTATAGTAACGGTCTAGATATCTGGCACGATTTGTCAGATATCGGGAGCTTATCAAAGTTAATTTGGCTAAATGCCAATAATCAAATAAGACATTTTATAATGTTGAGCATGTGAATAATATAAAAGAGAAACTTGCCTAAAGGTGTAGAAATACTTTCAACATACCACCCCCCCCCCCCCCCCTCCTCGATATGCTGAAATGTGGGTACGCTGAACCGTAAATGAGCCGGTTGCTCTCAAATCCGGATCGTGGGTTTGTGAAGTGACTGATTGCGGATGGAAACCATCCGGGGCCAGTTTCTGTATCGTACTTAAGTAAAAAGTGTTAATTTTGTACTTAAGTATGTTACAGAAACTGGCCCTTGCGGCCGATTTCTATAACATACTGAAGTAAAAAAGAATACTTTTTACTTAAGTAGGCTACGTAAACCAACCCACTTCATTTTTTACTTAAGTACGTTACAGAAAGGGCCGGTTTCTGTAACGTACTTAAGTACAAAGCTGACACTTTTTACTTAAGTACGATACAGAAACCGGCCCCTGGACACCAATTCCACCAGCAGGCAAAGGCATTATATTGGGGAACTAACAAACTGTGGGTGTAAGAGGAAGTGTGGTGCTATTGTAATATGTAAATGTTCAAAAGTAGGTTTCACGTGCGTGGCACGATGTGCAGACTGGTGGCACCTGTTTTAGTCCATAGTCACAATGTTTGTGACACCTGCTTTAGTCCATAGTCATTGTGTTCCAGGTATTTTTATAAGGTTACAATGAGCTTTACATTATTTAACACTACAAATAGGGAATGAAATGTGTGTTTAAACTTCAAGATTTGCAAATGTTTGGCCTCAAATTAAACAAATATGAAGTTGTAGGTCGAGGTAGAGAGACATAACTTCAAGTGGGCAAAGATAAAAGGAAAAACAGTATTCCACAGTGACTCACATTTTATTTGGCACAAAATCAATTTACACATGACAATCTCATGGAATGTCAATATCACAAGTACATTAAGTAACAAAGCGCTGATGTGCATATTTATCATTGTGGTATTTACCTGAATGTAATTTCCTGCAAATTACAGCTCCAAGCACCAACATTTACCCTTGAAGCACTGAGCACGACTATGATTTAAAAACATTTTTTTTTAGCACATTAAAAAGCACATTTGATAGTGATAAATAATCTGAGATAAATTAGATTTCAATGTACTTGGCCTCCAATTTGACAAATCTAAATCTTAATCATTTTTACCAATTTGAAACTGTGGGTCGCGGGACACAACTTCAACCTTTACAAGAGTTTTTTTCAATTTCAAATCAATGTCTTAGTTAGCTCTTTCTGCTTCATTTGAAAATCTATGTTATGGGTCTACGGCATTATAAATGATTGAAAACTTGTATCATATACCTTAGTGCTTGAAGTGTTAGTACATAAATACAGGACTTAACTGTTAGAAAATACACTTCATTTGTGAAAAAAAATTTAAAAAAAAATATTAAAACCAAAATTTAGAGGTTAGAATTGAAATATTTAGCATTAACAGATCATCTCCCCTAGTGGCATACCTCCTTTAGCCCTTAACCCTTACAGCGAGGGGATAGACTTTAGACGCCACAATCTGACGTCTGTAGACGTCAGATTCTGACGTTTAAAGTTAATCCCCGCACATGGTTTATATAAAAAATATTCAGCGCTTTGAGGGTTGACTCTTATGCTGCCAGAATGTTCCGGACTATTTTTCATTCATTTCAAGATGGAATTATTAACGCAATTTCCAGCTCCAAATGACAAAAAATAGTTATATTTAAAAAATACAACTCTTCAAAATTGTATTTTTAGATTAACTAAGCACGTACCACCAAATATTTTAGCCATTCACGTTTAATTTATTTGGTCCGACATTTTCTTGAAAAACACATATATACTGTCCCGGCAGCATAAGGGTTAAAACGTTAAGTTGTAGAATTTAAATTTTCACCCTCTTCAAGTAGTTGAACTACTAAAATATACACAAATTGAAACCAAACACATGCCAATCTGCTAATCTAGTGTCACATAATAAACCACATTAAACACAGATCACTAGTGGGATCCCTGCTGTGATATTGGACGTGAAAGTGCAAGACGTTCAAACCAAATGACACTTGAAATGCTTATATCACTGTGCAAGACACCAATACACTTTACAATATATAGCAGGCTGTCTGTGTCTTCCCACGAAGCTGTTATTTTAATCGCGACAAAAATTGTTTTTAATCTGCTTTTTTATAGAAGATTAAATCACAGTTATTGGAAACGAAATGTGGATCTGCAAATGTTTAGTTTCAAATTTAACAAATATGAGTAATTTTCAACCACTTGAAATTGTGGGTTGCGGTAGTGAAACACAGCTTCAAGTGAATGAAAATTTTATTTATTGGAAACAGCACTTTAAGAGATATTAAAGTGAGAAATTCGTAAAATAACCAGGTCATACCAAGTGTCAATCAGTCAACTTTTTCTGAATTCGAAAGTTTGGTAATCGTGGTAACAAAACATAAATAAACTCATTGACATGTTGTCGACAACACAAACACACATCAATTATTTGGAAACATTTACGTAACATACATGAGTTGAATAGATTATTAAACATTTTTTTCAACACTGCTCATGAGATTCTAGTTCTTTACTATAGATAATTAATATTATAAATTCATCACTTTCTTATCAACTATTATAGCATGCTTTGTGTAACCCAATATAAAAATATTTTGCATGTGTTCAGTTTTCAACAGAATATCAAACATTTCTATTAACACTAATGAGATTCTAATTTTTTACAACAAATTATTGTATATTTTTACCTTTCTCATCAAATTGTATGGCAGGCTTTGTGTGATCCAATAAAATAAATGTGTGACTGTATGCCTGTGCCTCATAAGAAATAGTGTGGTCATGTATAGAGCAATAATTGTTTAAAATCAGATCTGATCAAAACTATTGGACAGATATATTGTTGTTTAACCAGTAAATAACAATATCTGTACAAAATAAAAAATATATACAGTATATTCAGGAGAAATTGTGGGTTGTAAATATCCATGAGGTCCAGTAAAACTTCCATATTACTGGTTATCTTTTGTGTTTAAAAATGACTGCATAGATTATATTAACCCTTGAAGTGCTAGGTACAACCATAGTCGTTTTTAACCCACTTGAAGTTGTGGGTCGCGGTGGCAAGACACAATTTCAAGGGGGTGTAAATTTAAATACATGTAGCAGGAAAAGGGTTAACACGATCTGAGGAAAATAAACAAACTGTCACAACATTTGTTTTTTTAAAACAATCGCAAATGATATATATCTAATAAGGTCAGAGGTGAGCAAGTGGTCGCCACATCGCCATGTGGCGACAGAAGCAAAATATCTGTGATGTAAATATTTAAAAATGACCATTCAGAGCAACCAAAAAGTGGCCATTTGTGGCGACAGGACTCATTCGTCTGCCCACCCCTGAATGTACATATGTAAAATTAGCCTCAAACAATAATTAGGTGAACATATAAATCATGTGTACATCAGTTAAAAATAGAATAAGTGTAATCAAGGTAATCACTAACTTTAATCATTTAAAATAGATGAGGAGCGTATTTGAAAAATCAGTTTTGCATTGTAATATAAATAAAATATATATTTGATTTTTATAGTTTTTTTTATAATATCTTTTATTTCTACTTGAATATATTCAAGTGTTGTCTACAGGGCCCAGTTTCACCAGCCTGACTTTAGCCAAAATTTTGTCTTAACTGAAAACACGTGATCACGTCTCAGCCAAGCAGTTAGCTTAAAACTCACTTAAGTTTACTGACTTAAGTCCACGTAAAATTGGTGGAACGGCCCCTGCTCCTTAGCCTAGAATCTAGTCATTCACGGGTAGTTGCCTGCTCCATCTATTGGTATAGTATATGAACTCTTACACCGTTAATCACGAATCAAGACATGACATTTTAAATCTGATATATTACCCGATCAAATCACTGTGGGAAATAAATATGTGTTTAAACATCACCTATTGCAAATTTTTGGTCTCAAGTTAAACAAACATGAGTAATTTTTATAGACTTGAAGTTGTGGGTCGCGGTAGCATGACACAACTTCAAGTGGGAGAAAATTTAAATCATTTAATTTAGCGCTTTAAGAGTTAATGTAAAATATGTTCATTTCTACATAATCTTGTAGTCTGTGTAAACCCTTAAACATGTGAAAAAGCTGTAATATTTATATTTAAATAAATATTGCCATAGGGTTTTTTTAAATTTCAAATCATCATACATGTCTTCACATACATAAATGATCACGAGAGATGTTAGACCTTAAAGAAATACCTTATATGTGTAAACATGACAACATTAGACAGTATAAAATAAAAAAACTTTTATCAACAATTAAACCTCTTTATATCTATGTCAATAAATATCTATGTATTACATGTATAAACTTAACACTTCATATCTAGAGGTTTATGAACATTTCCATTAATCATGTTAATGTGAATGTAGAACGCCAATAACAAGCTCTGGGTCTGACAAAAAACATCAGAATAATGTATCATATAATTACAATATTTTCCTGAGCACAATGCGAAGTCGTGTATAATAAAAGTTAAGATTTAATATCTGATAACATAACACACTCAACAATAGTATGCTGCCATTAATGAACTTTTCTGAGAACTGGATGGTTATTAGCAACATGCAGAAAAAAAATGGGCAGGATAAAAAAAATTTGAGGCAAAATTAACAGCATAAAATCGGCCATTTGGATTTTTTCTTCAGCCATTATTGAACTTATCCGAGAACTGGTTATTAGTAACAACAGAACAAATTCGTGCAGGATACATGAAAAACTTGCCAAATTATCTTGCCCACAAGTAAATGTCAACGCAGAGACCGACACCAAGGGCGCCAAACTTCAATAGCAAGAGACCACTTTTTTTCAATTTTAAGGTGGGCTAACAATGTGTATATTGCGACCTAAAATTTGGCTCTCTGTGATGGGCCTGCAATGATGAGCGAAATGGACACAATATCGGATTTCCAAGCCTAATGGTTAGCACCAGAAATACATAATCTGTATTATGTATTTCTGGTAGCACCTAACTTTCCTCATAGCACTGGTGATTAAATTATATAAATGTGTATAATCCGAGGTGCATTTTTGGGACATGGCTGTTAAAAAGATCGCATTGTACTCAGGAAAACAGGGTATCCTGTCTCAAAATATTACAAGTGTATTACCAAGCACCACTTGTAATATTTTGAGACAAGTTGGCATAGAATAAAATTGAGCCATGGTTATTTAACAGTTTTAAATATATAGCGTCATATCTAAAATATTCCACCTTAAAGAGTTGAGCAACATGTTGATGGTCAACTTAACAACTACATTTAATCGATCACTCATAAACATAACAAGTAAACATTGCATCAATAACATTGAAAAACAGTCAGATCTACATTTGTATCTTAGACATCCATTGGACTTGTTGAGTGTTCCCTGAAAAGTCACATAATCATGATAAGATACCACAAATAGGGTTTTGTTTGAACACTGTGTGCATAGCATATTAGAGTTTTCAGTTACTTTTATTAGGACATCAAATTACGTGAAATTTGAGGTTATCAGCAAGGATGGCTAATTTTTGGTCACTAATTGATCGACTAGAATAGAATAGAAATAGAATAGAAATTTTCAACCAGCGCGCCACAACTTACAGTGGGTTAAAGTTTTAATAGAACTACTGACGCAGCGCTATAAGGGTTAAACTACTTTAATTTGCAATCGTGGATGATGGAAAAAAAACATTGTTTCTCAAAAGCTGAGATTTAATATCCATGGCAGAAAAACTTTCCTCGACTTTCCACTTTGATGTTATCACAGCCCGATGCTGTTTTAAAGACCATTAGCACACAGGCATTGATTTAGACATGTAAATTTAAACAATTCAAACAATTTCAAAGCATTCTGTAAATTTAAATAATCTGATTGCACAAAATAAACTATTTCTCAATGACACTACATTCATGCTACATGTACATTAAATAATGATGCAAACATCGACATTGAGTCTACTCTGTACTGAAAAGGTTCAATCAAATTGAGAAATTGTATCGTCAGTATGTGTGAATACAGTGTGAAGCAATAATAGACCTTCCGATGCCTATCATAGCTTTACATTGAACCAGACATTTGCTCACACACTATTTCTGACAGATACTGATTAAAAATGGTAGAATGATTTAGCCAAATGTAGCAGCTACATCCATAGCATAAATGTTGGCACCTCTGTGTAAGGACCTGGCACGACAAGTTAACCCTTAAAGTGCTGAAATATTTTTTACATAAACCAAGAAACTAAAGTTTTTTTTAATTTGAAGTCATCATAAATGTCTTAGTTATCTCTTCCCGCTTCATTTGAATACCTATGTTATGGCCATTATAAATGTTTTACGCTTTCAGTGCGGAAATCGACTTCAGACGTCTAAAGTCAGTCCCCACACTAAAAGGGTTGAGATAAAGTTTGTCACAGGTAGCGTACTTCCAGATAGCCTTTGAGGTTAGTCGGGACTGGGACATGAGACATTTGGTGTAATCTGCCAACACAAGCCATGTAGGCTCTGATGGCGAGCCGGCATAAATGAACGAGACGAGATGGCCTTTGTACCATCTCTTGTTGACGGGCCAGCTTGGTCTCATTATATAACTGCTGTATCCACCTGGGCGATTTACTGTAGTCTTTGTTCCAGCCCACAGGAAACTGTGCTCCGGAAAGTACAAGTAGACGTACCAGAGGAGTGTATATAGACTCTTTTTCGGTGGAATGTGAAGAACTGGCGGCACTTGCCACAGAGAGTTGATCCTTTTGCTCACCACTTTGTGGCACCAGCCAGTTGTCCTTGTGAATAGTGTCCAGTTCTAGCATAACAAAGGCGATCACCAAAGCTGTTCGTTCATGATTGTCCATTACATTTGGGTCAGCACCTGCAGAACAGTAGAAATAACAATGAAAAATCACTTTTACCGAGTTCACAAATGAAGAAGTTAAACATAGTCTTAGAATAATTGAGTGATATTAAATCATAAAAAAACTAGGTGTTCTGGTGTGTCGATAACTATGTCCCTGCTGTAGAGGTAAATGTGCACAAAGCAATGGATGGATGGACAAAATGGACAACCAGATTACATAATTAACATAATTAACATAATTACATAATGCCTCTGGCAGACTGAGGCATAAAAACTGTTAATTATTTGATATATATTTGTGACCAAAACATGGCCATTTTATTAATCAAGTGTTTACCGCCTCTTTTCAATGACCTTTTTTATATTTGATATGTGCCGACTGAGAGATTGGAACCCGAATGGTTACAACTTTGGCCCAGCTTCCAAAAAAAGGCAGCTTTTATATATCTTCAGCTCAATTGTTATCCTAGTTACACATTTCTACCAGCTGACGTCACAGGTCTCAGTCCTCCAAATAAGGAAATACATGAAATAGGAGGAGACATATAAAACACTCTCCTGAAAATTTCTAGGAGAGCAATGAATATTTTAATGGATTTTTAGCTTAATTAACATCAAAATTTAAATTGTGGGCACTATCAATTGATCAGTGAAATAAATTCCCAGCCATCAGTTTTTAAAATAAACTGGCCCTGGTGATCAGGGTACAAAATATCTGAGTGTCAAGGACTGAAGGGGGAGGGGGGTGAATAATCATTCCCAGCTCTGAAATACTGTAAACTGGGAAATATTTGTGATCAGCCCTAAAATGTACTAGTTTACATCAGTCTGGACAAGTTTTCGACTTGAAACTTGAGCAGGCACATATTCAATTCTCATGCTGCCATTATTTTTATTCAATTCACAAATAATTACTTTCAGAAAGATGTTAATTTGACTAGCTGAAACAAATTTTCAATAGCATTCCAACAAAATATTACATGTTAAAAACTTGATGAAAACTTTTTCATAATTACAACATTCTGAATATGAACAGAAGCATTTATTTTAAAAGAACAGATATATTTCAATATTTGAGAAAAAAAATCATATATCAAAGTAACAAAAATAAAAATACCTGCTCGAAGAAGCGCCTCCACAATAGCAATTCTATTATAAACTTCTCCAACTTGTTTAAGCACTGAAAAGCCATTCAAGTTGTAGTTTGAATTAGAAATTCCATGGTATTTAAAGTTATTGGTGATGGAAATGAGGGCAGAAACAAGAGGGGTTCTCCCCATGTTATCTGGAATGTTGACGTCAAGCTGTGGCAACTTTTGTATTAGCAAACTAACACTGAGCAGATCGCCTCGGATTACAGCCATGTACAGAGCTGTAAAACCATTCTGGTCCCTCAAATTCAAAGCAACTCCAAGTTTCAAAAGTTCATGTATACATGCGACACTACCAAGCTCAACTGCATAAAAGAGTGTGGTTTTTTCGCCCGCATCAATTGATCGGCTGACATCACAACCAGCATCTGCGAGATGATGTAACAGACGGGCCCCTTCATTCTGACTGAGGTACCCTGTTTGTGTCGCCTTTACACAACAGTGGGCGGCAGTTCCAATATTAGTGCAAATATCTGGACGGCATCCAACTTCAATGAGTGTTTTCACAACATGGAGGTAACCAAGTTTACAGGCCAAATGCAGAGGGGATTCCCCTGTTGAGTTGATCTCTGTACAAGCATTCTCGTTACTGGACGCAATACGCCGTATCTCATTTTCGTTTCTGTCAACAACTGCAGAAAACAGAGTGCTGCAATCAGCAGAATGATACTTGGGCTGAAACGTGCTCACCTCTGCCAGATCATAGTCATCATGATTCCATCTCCAGCCAATATAACGGTCATGGGTGTATGTCGCACAGCGAACACATAAACTCAGCACAAGCCCCATCTTCTTGGGTCTTCGATCACAATAACAAATATTTTATATTTGTTGTGGAGTGATTCATATTTAAAACTAGAACAGCTTTGAAGTTCTGATGAATCTGTAACAAAATGCAAAATATTTTTTTTCTGAACCGGTTTGTTACTGAAGGTCAGGTAATATATCATTGGTATCAAGCCTGCAAAAAACTTTTGCTCTCTCACAATTATTTTTAATGTCAAATGAATTTAAATTTAATTAAAATTTACCTTATAAACTGAATTACTGTAGTCCTTCAAAATAAAGTAGGCCCATTAGAAACTTAAAACATATATTTATTTTTACATAGGATCATTGGATATATATCAATACTTGAGTCAAGTGCCACCGTACGCATCGATACAAACACACTACACATATTATAACTCACATTGATCTACCAAGAAATGTAGAAGTAGAAAGCAGTCAATTTGTTGAGCGACAAAGAGAAGTTGTGTCACCTACTGGACATCTTTAGGATGGAGTAGATTGTTCATGCTCTTAAAGCGACACAATCAGGCTAAAATCATCAAAAAATCGGTAATTTTATTTTGGATTCTTAATAATTATGACCATATGATGTAAACATGTCCATAGACTAGAACAGTCTTTTTTTTAAATTTTTGTGCTGAGCATTTATCAGTTAAGCGAGATATAGAGATAAAATTCCCGTATTTCTTATTTTGAACATGCATGTCCGAAATAAGAAAACGGGAATTTTATCATCACAACTTCACAAGTGGCTTAAATGGCCGAATTTATATTTTTTCTTCATTTTTTCAGTCAATTTCAAAGAGATTCCTTTCAAATTTTTGGGTGACCATTTTTCTAGTCAAATCATAACATTAAATAGAGTTGGTAAAAAATTCGCAAAATAGACTGCTTGCACGAGTTTGCGCGTGAACAATTGTCTGATTAAAATAGTTCGGAGTTGCTCACTGTGTGGTGTGTTGTCATTGAAATGTGACAGTTGTCTGATTAAAACAGTTCAGCGTACGTGTTGTTACTGAAAAGGGTGTATTATATTAAATATTTTAAAAGTTAGACTATTTGACATGTAATAAATAAAATTCCAGAGTTAATATATTGGGTCTATAAAGGGACGTCATAAATTTGCTTTATTACTAGCTAAATGTCTCAAATTGGCTCCGGGGCTTTCCAGACAACTCGCATCATTGCCACTTCGCCCCCCTTTTACCAGAGGACGCTTCGCCGTCGCATTTGAATGAGACGTCTCGCATCATAGTCATTTCTCATCACAGTCATTTAAATGAGACATCTCGCATCATAGGCATTTCGCATCATAGTCATCTCGCCCCCCGTCGCATTGTAGCAGTAATAACCTTCCCACAACTGCAGGCCTATGAACATAGAAGTTAGACCAAGGACGTTGTATAGAACGTTCTTGGTTAGACTGATCTTTCGTCGTCGCACCATAGTCATTTCACATCATAGTCACTTCCCTGTCGCATTATCACATGTTAATTCTCCGCACAGGTATATTAAAATTAGTGAGAGCAGAGATATTTTATACTGGTAATAGGCCTAATGTTGACAAAGGACTCTCGTGTGGCAATATAAAGAATGACTTAACCAGAAGCACCAGATATAAATATATCGTTTATAGCTATGGAATAAGCCTAAGAATTTAGGCAACTTCAATAAAATAAACGTAAGAATAGTAATAATGTCCACATGTATGTCTGTAGGCCCCTATGTCTGTCTGTCTGTATGTCTGTCTGCTGGTCTGTGATAATTTGTTATTTACATCTCAGGATAACACAGCATTACTGAAGGGGAATATTATTCAGTCATTTAAAAACAATACAAGATACAATATATAACTACAGCCTATGTAGGCCTATGCATAGTGACAAAGGCAAATGGTGGGTACAAGCACTATAGTAATGTGAATAAAACATGTAAAAGTGTCTATAATGTGTATACATATATTAAATCCATATAACCCAGCTCATTATTATCTACGTACCCAGCTAACACCACACTGGGCACACGACGATGTTGCGGCGTTGAATCAACGTCAATAACGTTGATTTTGACTATGATGCGTGTTTCACCCCATAAACTTATAATTTATGACATTGAACTGATGCGTGTTTCGGCCCATGAACTTATATTTTATGAAATTAAACTGCCATGACATTGAACCCGGCCCCACAAATAAATAATTTACTATGTAAATACTAATTATTTAAAAATTTTGTACAGTGAGATTCATGAATATTGGTTTAATATGTGATTATATCATAATAAAGTCTGTTGTGTCACCATAGGCCTACACCTCACTAGAGAGCAGCAAAATAAAAAATAAAATGAGATTAAACAACTATATCCTGGTTATGTGTTTGTTTTCTTACAGTAGCGGATTCGATATATAATCATAATGTTTCACCATGTTCACTGGAGTAGGCCTATAGCAAATATCATCTCTGCTAAATATATGTCTATGATGCGATAACGAGGCCTATAGAATAATATGGTTTGGAATAAAATAGTGATGCATCAGTGTAGGCCTATTAATAGAATAACGGCGGCGAAATGACTATGATGCGAGATGACTATGATGCGAAGCGTCCAATGATGGGGCGAGAAAATCGATCCCATGATCCGAAATAAGGACGGCGAAATGACTATGATGCGAAATGACTATGATGCGAAACGTCCAACGACGGGGGCGAAATGGCTATGATGCAAAGTGGCAATGATGCGAGATGTCCAGAAACCGCAAATTGCCCTGGCAGGGATACAGAAGCCAAAAAACCACCAAGACAGCGATGTTAGGGGTAGCACCAGATCCTGGGAGTAGTTTTTTTCAATTAGCTCAGTCGCTGTTAAAAAAAATTTACAAAATTTTTCTCTGACTTTTTTCATTATACCCTAACATCGCTGAAAATTTTGTGGAATTTCGTTGTGTATTTTGTAACATAAACCATTTGGCATGTAATATAATTCTTGTTTCACGTTAATGGTGTTAAAGAGAGCTGTAGTTTTGAAAAATTATTACATGCCAAATGGTCTAATTTTGTCGTCTTCGATAATACACAAAAAATTCACAAATTTTCCGGGATGTTAGGGGGAGATAAAAAAATTAACAGAAGAAAATTTTGTTTAAAAAAATGTAATAGCGATCGAGCAAATTGAAAAAAGGCCAGAATACTCCAGGATCTAGTGAAACAGACTGCAACTGTAAGTGTAGTTAGGCTAGTGAGTAGTTTAGTGTTACTCACTTAGGCCTACTCAGTCTCAGCTTACTGTTACGATATACCAGTGCTAAATTTCAAGGAAAACTGTTCATAATTGACGGAGAAATTGAAGAAAAACATGCGCTACAGATTTACCAAAATCAGTGACAGTGTGGCCCAGGGCATAGACTACTTCAGAACATCTGTCATGTCACAGTCATTGAGTCAGTGACCTGTGACCTGGTGACAGAAGTGGAGGGGTTCAGTAAAAGTCAGTGTGGGCGATAATATGTGAAACTGAATGACGATTCAATACAAACACAACTGAAACAATAACAAATCTGTCCGCACTGCACTAAAGATTGTCATCGGGCTAACATTGGGTGACTTCAGTAACTGAATAACATAAAAATCGTGTGATATATTACATGGGGTGTTGTGCAGTACATATCAGGTGAATGTGAAATTTGTAAATAAAGGAGTTTTTTTCCTGAAATCAACAGCTGTTACACATAATTTTAAAGTCATATCATTTCAGGATCCATTCTGGTCTCAAAATGTGTTCCTCATTTGTTAATATTCTAATACATCAACAGTTCAGACTAACCCAACATTTTTTAAAAGTTTTGGTAAACTAATTTATAAAAATGATAGAGTTTTAGGATATAGCTTAGAGATGTAGACTAGGCTAAATATAATAATTGAAAATACTAGGCTAGACGAGATCTTAACTTTGTACTTATATTAATATATGCTGTAATTACGTAGTTCAAGGACATTGTTCAGGGGGTATTAAGTTTATTTTTTATCCCAAATTTTGACAGCCCTGGCAGACTGATGGATATCATTATCATGATTATGTAGTAGAAATGAGCAATATTTTAGCAAATGCAAAGAATATAAAAAGCTAGCTCAGAAGAAAAAAAAACAATTTTAAAGGGAAGTGCTCACAGATATTCAAAATTGTGGACGTTACTAAAAAATAACATAAATACCCAATCACAAAAATGTCCAGTAAAATAAGTTATTGTTTGAAAAGTTTCAAAATCAATGTATAAATTTTGAATGTGAATATTTATTTTTAATAGTGCAAATGAAGAACATGTAGACAAATTAATTGCAGAGCATTTTGTCTCAGATAATTGTGAAACATCTAATCCAATAATATCAGATATATATGTTATGAACAGCCATTTCACAGAGTTTGAGAAAAGTGCTGCTATTAATCAAATGAAATCATCTTGCCCGTTTTTGTTGTTTCTTTAAATTATATGTTAGATATTGGTAGGCCTAAATTCCCAGAAAATTAGATATATATGAAAGGTTTAATATTTCCATTACATAACAGGCGTTGATAGAAAATACCTATATATAGTACCGTAACTATATGGGGCATGTCCACACACCTAATTACATACTTAGGCCTACATATCAGATGGATTATTAATAATAAACATTAAAAACTATATATTGTGTAAATATGAGTTTACAATATACCTTATTAATTCTCTAGCCCAACCTCTGAAAAAATTCATTGAATCAACACATTCCACTGATTAGAGCTTGGTATGTGGACATGCCCCGCACGTGGGGTATGTCCACATGGGGTGTGTAGATATGCCCCACAGTGTGGACATACGTACCCATAGTAGTATTAAACGAGCCCTATAGCTGGATCTAATAAAAACAAATCACACACAGAAAACATCGAAAATAACACTATAATATATATTTTTCAATATATATAAGTAAAGACAACAAAGCAGAGAGCACAGGTAAATATTTTTAAATAAAAGCAGAGCAGCTAGGGGAGGGGGGATCAAGATGCTAAGAATAAAATTCAAAATTTTACCTTTAAGGTCTTATATATAGGATTTGGTGTTCAGGGTGTGATCACTTATCAGTGTGCAGGCCCTTCATTTACACACTGTAGCACAATAGGTTTCTACAACCAGATATCACACAGTCAGCGGTCTGCCAACACAGCCCACAGCAGAGCTCTTGTCGTTTTTTCTACGGGCCACTGGTGACCCACTGACTGCAACCAAAACCTGAACACTACCATGGTGTGCCATACCATTCACCGCCATCCTAGACAGCAAGGTAATGGACCTGGGCCACCGGTGGCCCGCCACTTTTTACCATACCATTCACCGCCATCATAGATGGCAGCAACGTAATGGACCTGGGCCACCGGTGGCCCGCCACTGTTTGCCACTGGTGGCCCACCACATGGATGTCCGGCTGATAGCCCGTGGCCCACTAGCTACATTGTTTAACAGTGTTGGATCATCGGTGGTCCATCAGTGGCAAATGCCACCCTCTGATTGCCGCCTCTGTTATAGCCACTGGTGGAGTGAAGCTGTCTGGGATATACTATGCAGCTGGTGGGCCGACAGACAGGTTTCTCCAACGGCCATGACAAAATGCCGGCGGGCCACTGGCAAGGATGGCTGTAGCTAATGGCCAGCGGACCAAACTGTTTAAGACCCACTGCAGAGGACAGCTAGCAGACCACGAAAATCTTGTTATATCTGCAATAGAGGTTTTGGCAATCGTAGAATTATTGCACATTGGCTCTAAAATTAGTCATCACTCATGGGTTCTGAAATGGAACAATAACTTGGAGGCAATACTGGCTTGGATACAATGGATACCGTCATGGCATATTCTATTCGGCCTAGGAAACACAGCACTCAGCAAACATGAGACGTTGGGCCAGCGTCATAGACGGTGAGCCAAGAGTAAAGCAACGATGCCCCAACGTCTCATGTTTTCTTGGCACATTCATCTAAGGTTGGTTCAATGTTGGGCTAGAGTCGCATCCGATAACATTCTTGAACCGATTCCTTGCTTTGAGTTGTTTTGGCAACACTCTTGTGGGACCATTTTAATATGTCACTTTACCCCTGGTTAAAAGTGCCACTACGACGCTGGCCCGACATTACAACTATACTGATTACAGTGTAATGCACAGAACGTGTAGGCCTCGTGTACCTACATTCAATGTGCTGTGGCTTATTGTGCTATAAAAAGGGTATTAGCGTCGCAAGTGGTGGGCCAATAATAAACCAATATTGATTCAACATCTCGTGTTTGCTTGGTTGAAGAGGAGAATACTGTAGGGATAATGTACCGGATAAAACGTTCGTGTGTATCCAGCAGATCTCCTACCAAGTCATGAGGCCTTGATTCAATGTTGTTTTCATGGTTGGCCCAGCGTTGTGGATGATGGGCCAACATTAAACCAGGATTGAGACATTGAACAAGTTTTGTTACAATGCGGGCCCAGCTTCAGATATGGTGGACCAACATTGGAACAACACTAATTCAATGCATGGGGCAGTACCGGAGGGGGGGGGGGGGGGTTGATCATACTGACACAACATTGAACCAACACTGAGATCTGATTGTCAACATGTGAACAATATTTAACTCTGCAGTCAAGGTTGGGATGAAACCCCGATTAAAATATTAGCAGTTGTATAACTTTATAATAAATATTAACCAAATTAATTAATCGCTGATTAGTGTTTGAATCATGGGGCATGTCCACACAGGGCGGATATGCCCCATGAGGGACATATCTAAACTGGGACTGGGGCATATTCGCCCAGGGTGGACATGCCCCATACAGTATTGGACAATTATTCTTGCATTATCGGCAAAGACAGAAATGAACGGCGATATTCACTTCACACATAGATCATACAAATTACACATATATGGAAACCTTGGTCTGTTAGTACATTTAAAAAGCTCAATAGCTAGAGCCTTCGCCACAAGCTATTAAAATAACTTCCATGGGCGTTAATATCATTTTTTGTGTCTAGTAATCAAGACAGATCATATCTATCCAATTCATACAGCTTGGATGAGAGTATGATCACATGCAAAATGTATCTCATGTAATCCATTTCATTCACCAGGTGGCGCCACATTTTAATATACTCAGCAATGTGGACTTACCCCAGTGTGCGGACATGCCCCACTCTCCCTGTAATGTGAAAGCTATTTGAAACTCTAGTCAATACTAGATTATTATTTATTAAGGATGTTTTCGATATGGATGACAAGTTTAATGGTGGTTTTTAAAAAATAGCTGCACATCAGATAATTTGTTTGTACTAACAGGAGCAATCCAAAGAGTCAAATTTCCAAACCAACCCTTATATGTTGCGTTCGTAGATTTCCGACGAGCCTTTGACACTATCAATAGAAATATATGCTGTTTCATAAGTTAGTAAAGAAAAAAATGATGGGAAGCTTATTCGATTACTCTATGACAAGAATACTAAATCTATGATATGTGTAGATGGTTTATTGTCCGTCTGATAAACTTGGAGTGAACCAAGGAGGACCTATAGCAGTCCAAAAATGTTTAAAGGATTTTTTGATGATATGCGTAAATACTTCAGTAAAACATGAGGCATAGTAATTAGTGATAAGTTGCTCCTATTGCACCTCCTATGGGCAGATGATCTTATTTTAATATCTAATACCGCAGTTGGTTTACAGACACAGCTAGATCATTTGTTCAAGTACTGCACAGACTGGCAGTTAATTGTAAACATTCTAGACTAAAGTTTTGATATTTGGTGAAAAAAGATATGAATCACAAGATTATAACTTCACATTTAATAAACAAATTATTGAAATAGTAAAAGGGTATACATATCTTGGTGCTATATTTAGTAGTGGATCTCTTCTGTTTAATGAACATTTAGATGATATTCTATCTAGTGCATTAAAAGCATCTTTTCAGGTTTTAAAATACTGTAAATGTCTTGGTCAAGTGCCACCTATCGTAGCAATGAAGTTGTTCAATTCAATTGTTTTGCCAATTTTATCGTACAGTTGTGAGATATGGTTCCCAATTATTTGTAAAACACTCAGTGTATTCTAGATGAGACATTTCAAGTCAGTTTTAGAGGTGAAGCAGTCAACTTCAAACTGATGTGTGTATGTGGATTTAGGAGAATAGGCCTACCTACTCCACATCAAAATAATGTGTAAAACAATTAAGTATTGGCTGAGGTTGGTGAATATATCAAGTGAACTTCTAGTTAAAAAGATGTATCATGAACTTTAAACCTTGCATGGTATGGGACATAGTAGTTGGAGATCTAACTTATTTATGGGAGCATGACACTTATAGTCTAAATAGCTTACAAAACAGATACGTGGACACGTGGAATTAAATTTTAGAAATGACCGGCACCAGAAAATAAACATTTCGACTAAAAATCCAAAGCTTGCATTATACAAATAAATTAAAGAACCATTCTTACCAGTACGCTACCTATTTATCAACCTAAATACCGCCATGCAATTGCACAATTACGTCTAAGCTCACATCATTTATAAATTGAAACTGGTAGATACACTCGCCCTATCACCCCTAGAAATCTGAGATCTTGTGTAGCAATGTCCCAGTAAAGTGGGTGATAAAATTCATTTTTTAATAGAATGTCAAAGTTTGTCCATTATCAGAGAGAAATTATTTGCAGAATCGGAAAATTCATCCCCTTTTCACTTCTTTGACAAGTAAAAATAAGTTCATTGCCATAATGAATACAGATAGTATCGATCTATTAATATATCTGAGTAATTTTATAATTAAAGCTAAGAAGTAGATATTTTAATTAATAGAAAATGTAAAGATATATCATTGTATGTAGGTCTATTAGTGTATATAGACTACATGTATGTGTTATGAAATATGCACTTTTCTTGATATTTTATTGTAGTTCCTATATTTTTTTGTATTGTATATTTATTTTTTTGTATAAGATGACAATTGTATCTGTCTGATATTTTGTATGTCAATAAAAGATTTATATTATTATTATTAATCCTCACTGAGCAAAATATGAATGTATTGCTTTTTGCTAGTAAAATGTATTTTTAGATCATGGGGCTGAATATAAATTGTATCAATTCAAATATGAAGTGCTGTACTATACTGCTCTTTGACATATTTCATTGACTTAAAGCCTCACTTCAATAAAAAAAAATAGTTTTAAACTATAGACTTCTAGCTGTTAATCATTTTTCGTAACCTTAACCTAAATTTTGGTCAATATTTTTGTTGTCGAAACAATTGCTATGTGTTTAAAAGTGTTGATTTTACTGAAAGGCTAAAATGATTACCAGAGAATTTATACAAGCCCATAACAGCTAGACCTCAAAATATGGAAAACGGGCAGCGAGGATAATATTTGACCAAGATATTAAAGCGACTCAATCAGGCTAAAATCATAAGAAATAGATGATTTTATTTTAGCTTCTTAATATGACCATATGATGTAGACATGTTCATGGACTAGAACTGCAAAAGTTTTTAAATTTTTGTGCTGCACATTTACCAGTTAGGCTTGATATAGAGACGAAATTTCCGATTTTTTATTTCGGACATGCATGTCCAATATAAGAAATAAGGAGTTTTGTCTCTATATCTCGCTTAACTGGTGCCTAAATGTGCATCACAAAAATTAAAAAAAACTTTTGCAGTTCTAGTCTATGGACATGTTTACATCATATAGTCATAGTAAGAAGCCAAAATAAAATCACCGATTTTTTTACGATTTTAGCCTGATTTTGTCGCTATGATACGAGAAGCCATATATTTTTTTCTGAACTAACGCAGTGGCGGATCCAAGAATTGACAGACGGGGGGGGGGCGCCAATTTTTGCAATAATTACACACGACAGCTCTAGAGGGGTCCGGAGGCATGCTACCCTCGAAAATTTTGAAATCTAAGGCCTCAAATGACGGCCGAAATGTGGGTTTTTTTCGGGGGGGGGGGACCCTGAACGGGGGGAGGGGGCGCCGGCTGCGCCCCCTCTGGATCCGCCACTGGCGTTGGATACCCTTAGAAGATATAGTTGGATACCCTTAGAAGATATAGTAGACTAGCTAGCATACATCAATAAAAGTTTATAAATGCCTTAATAACAAAAACAATCAATTGAGGTCCAAATGATTTATAGGCCTACAATAAAAAATATCCATATAACTATAGCCATAATATGGAATGGCTGGGACCCAAGATCGAGCGCAGTTTACTGGGCCTAGCTTGGTAAAATATTCTGTGCAGTTTTTGAAAGAATAATTAGCCTACTCAAGTTTTGATTATAAGCATATACTGCTCCTTGAAAAATCGAATTAATGTTCATGTCGCCACAAAATAACAGAATACTCAGAATACGTCACACACTGGTAAAGCATAGTGACATAGTAGAGACAATATGTCTGGTACCAAAGACACACATTTTATTATTGTTTAGGTTTACTTTAAACAAAATTAAATGGTTATTGAACATGAACACACTTCTTTTTAGGAAAAAAATAAAATTAAAAACAGTCGTTATCTCACAAACTGCAATGTATTTACACTGAGCAGCAATAAAATTATTCAAATACATTTTATTTTTCATGTTCTTATTTTGTATAGGGGTGGACTAGTTATACTAAAATGCTCTTATATATCACATATTTTCGGAAATGTTTAAACTTAAGAAAATGTTACGTATTATGTGTGTGTTTTATGGTACTGGGGTAATTTTATCTGTTCATTTTAAAAATAATCAAAATTGATGTTTTAGACTTGGTATCTCAATCTTTTAGGACAAAAACCCTGAAATTATGAATTTTTAAATGAAGTTGCAAGAATTAAGAGGTCTATAGAGAGAAGTTGATTTTTCGATTTGTTACAAGCCTAGCTTATGGCCCGGGCTTGTGGAAAGTCTTGAAGTGTGGGATTATTAAACTTGCACTAACCAATCTATAACTAGTGCTAATTTGGACTAGACCCTCTATTAGACTAGGCCTATATTCTACATCATAAAAATAGATCATTTATGCATAGGGGGCCTACTAGGCCTAGGTAATTGTAAATCTAGACTATACAAAATGTGTTTACCTCTAGCATCGTCAATGTCTGGGTTCTTGCTACAAGGGCAAAGGCACAAGATCAAAATGCCATGAAAATAAAATGTCATGATGAGAAAACATTTTTTTTAAATGAAACCATAAACTCACAAACTGTTTAAGACCTGAGAACAAGGCAAGAACTAAAGAGGTTATCAGTACGTTATGGCCAACACTCAACAGTAGACCTACATCATGTGTACATGCAGTAACACTAGCAGGGCTACTGCTACTTGCGACTGGCGCCGTCACTGTTAGCAGTGTGACTGCCAGTGTGCAGTAGACTAGATCTAAAAGTTGTCAACTCAAGATAGCCACGATAGCCTAGCTGGTAGGCCTACAAGACTACAGGCTACGACATACGTGTACACTGTACATACTACACTGCTGTAGGCCTACATGTTCGTCAGGTCCGTCCTGTGAGGCTGTGTTAGTGTGTAGGCTGTGACGGTGTGCGAGTGAGCATGGTGAGACTGAGCCAGTCAGAGTGACACTACACAGTACTGACATGACTGACACTGACACGTCACACTGTGACTGATGTGAGTCAGACTCAGAGTGTGATTGTGACTGCCATTCAGTGATGACTGATGGCAGTGATGTGACCACTGACACTGTCAGTGAGTGTCACTGTCAATCAGTGTCAGACTCAGGCCGGCTGACTGTGTCACTGCTCAGCACCACTGCATAACAACCCATTTCCCAACTACAAACTCAATGCCTCAAACATGTCAAAGGTAAAAGGCAAGTAAAAAACAAACTCCTGATAGTCCTATTGTCATTGAATAATTGAATTTAAAAGTAGGCCTAAACCTAGGTAATGTAGACCAGTCTAGAGTCTACTATAGGCCTACTTGGCTTTTGCTTGTAATCTATTGCCACTGTTGGAGAGTGGATCGTTTGTTTGTTTGTTTGTTTGTTTGTTTGTTTGTTTGTTTGTTTGTTTGTTTGTTTGTTTGTTTGTTTGTTTGTTTGTTTGTTTGTTTGTTTGTTTGTTTGTTTGTTTGTTTGTTTGTTTGTTTGTTTGTTTGTTTGTTTGTTTGTTTGTTTGTTTGTTTGTTTGTTTGTTTGTTTGTTTGTTTGTTTGTTTGTTTGTTTGTTTGTTTGTTTGTTTGTTTGTTTGTTTGTTTGTTTGTTTGTTTGTTTGTTTGTTTGTTTGTTTGTTTGTTTGTTTGTTTGTTTGTTTGTTTGTTTGTTTGTTTGTTTGTTTGTTTGTTTGTTTGTTTGCTTGTTTGTTTGTTTGTTTGTTTGTTTGTTTGTTTGTTTGTTTGTTTGTTTGTTTGTTTGTTTGTTTGTTTGAGCACTCCATGAGGTGACCTGTGACCATGCATGCATGCATGTATGGTGACCTGTGACCCTGCATGGTTGTATGTTATGTCTGTGTCAGTAATTAAGCCACACCCACAGGCTGTCCCATGTATCAACCAATCACTGAATCAGCTTTTGTTAAACCTTTTTTCCCAAAGAAATGGTAGGCCTATAAATCGATATTCATTTTCTGCAATTGAAAGACACCATCTACTCTAAAAAAATATTATTTCGATATAACTAAATAGGCTGATTTATACATAATAATATGCTGCTACAGATTCAGTAGGCCTATCTGCAATGGCACGTATTTTTAAATTAGGTAGATGAGAACATAACTGCGGAGTTCTGAGACGTCATGGAGCGCTAGGGCAACTTTTCCACCAGTTTACGCAATGTGGTGACTAGTCTAGTCCTGTGAGTGCAGGTGCACCCTATGCCATCTCTCTCGCTGCGCTCGATATTACCGGTACCGGTAGACTGGATCATCAAAATCAAACCATCTACACACACATGCAGATATGTCACAAGAAAAGTTTCACTTATATATCGGTGTAAATTCTTACAATAAAGATGGCCTAGAATCACAAAAATTGAAGCTAATTGAAGCTAATTGAATTTTTCAGTCAAAAGCCCATGAAAAAGAGGTAGTATATCACGTTCCTAGCTTTATTTGTTAAGAATGATATTTTGTTCTACTTGACCCTGAGATTGACTTTTTGATCCTGAAGATGACCTTGAATAATCAAAATAATTTCAGATGGGGATTGCCCAGTCAAAATTATATTAAAAGGAGGTATTAGCCTACACATGTTCCTATCTATAGCTTTCTTAGTTAAAAATATAAATTTTAGCTTACTTGACCTTGACATGGACTTTTTGACCTTGAAGATGACCCTCAGTCATGAAAATAATACAACAAATGGATTGCCCCGTCAAAATCACATGAAAGTGACATAGTACACATGTTGCTATCTTTATTTGTTAAAAATAGTTTTTTCTCACTTGACCTTCAAATTGACCTTTTGACCTTGAAGATGGCCACCAAACGGACTCCATGGGATAATATTTTGCAGTGGGAACATCAAAATTCGTTTACCAGTGACCCCTAGAGTTACACAAATATAAGTTTTAAAAATATATTTTTCGGTTGGTTTCTCCTTCCTTCCCTACTAAATGTTTAATTCGATCAGTACTACCTAATGAATGAGAAATATATGTATCTGAATATTTAAGCATGATATATCTAAGTGTGATTGTTTTCCAACAAGAAGGCGTCGTTCACTAATACCTAGTGAAAGAGAATGTATCTTAGTATTTTAAGCTGCTGGATACAGGGTTGACAAAATTCAGGAAATTATTTAAAAAACTACATTTTTAAACTTTGATTATCATATTCTTGTATGTCCATTAATGACACTAATAAGATAGATGAGGTAATTTGTAACATTATCCCTCTATTTTATCAATGTTTTTAATTTACATAAATAATATGAGTCTGGAATACGAAATATACCACAATTTGAGAATGAAAAAACAATTACGAAACAATTTATCTTGAATTTAAATTGTTTTAAGAAGTCAGTGTGCTTGGTGTCGATTACATTTAGTATAAAATTCTCGTTATATGTCACCAAAGTCACTCAAATTTAATAATGTCTGACTTATTTTACATGAAAAAAAAGAGCTTACATTTTTTAAATGCAATATATTATCAATTACGTGATATTCGTGAATTTTTAACTTTTGTGAGTCCTGTCAATGAGGACAAATTTGCGAATTTAACAATTAGTCTGTCTGCCGCGTGAAATAACCTCAGAGTGTATGATAACGTTGGAATATTGTTGTATAAGGTCTACTTGAACACCCTAGAGTAGATGTAAAACTCCCACCATTGGGCAATTTTGATAAATTCAAGATGATCGCCAAACTACTATATTGTCCTCCAGTTATGCTGGAGAGGCACGAAATACATCAAAATAGGGGTTTTGGAGGATGCTTTATTGAAATATTTAGATTAGAAAGCTGTATTATTGTTATTTTTAGAGTTATTGGCCCATGTATATACCATGTATTCTGGTTAAATATAGCCTACATTATGCATATAGATATTAGTCAAGTTGCCAGCACCATAATTCATGTAGTGGATATTTCTTTCATTTGTTGTCACATACACATTTCAAGTATTTTCAGCTTTGTTGGCATTGTGCCAACTCTGTGGATATTGTTAAAATCTAACTAGCATAATTCATCCTAATTAGCATACAGTGATGATTCCATCTACGTTGCCAAAATTGATGCAAGCATGCAGTGGTTTTTTTTTTGCATGTGCACCACACCTTTTCGCATAACCCTGTTTGAAATAGCGAATCTAGAACGTTTGTTTATTATATATGTATATATAAACATAATAATAATAATAATAATAGCTTTATTTCACCCATTCCGGGATGGTCCGCTTTTGTGAGGCGGTATAATCCCGGGTCTTCACTGTATTTAGTTTCATAGCGGGTTTAGCAAACTTGCTGTATCCCCGGGGAACGTTGATAGCACCTTGATGTTTAAAAATGGTGCTACCAAGTCAAAGGTGGTAGGGGCCACTTTCTCAGCCCACCTGGTGGCTGGCCGGGGTTATTGGCTGATCGAGGGCCTGGGCTAAAAATCGTTTAAAAATGGTGACCAATATATAGTGTAGTGTGTACCTAGATCTTTAAAAACGGTACTCGTAAGCCTGGGCTGTGTCTGCCACCGAGAAGCTTATCTGCTTCGTGGCAGGTGGCAGAAAAAAGGGGGGGAGAGGGTGTTTTTCCTTTTTATGTTACCCTATTTTAAATCGCACAAAGATTATGCATGTCTGATATCATTGGGAATTGAGTTCCATATGTGAACACCTAGGAATGACAGCGATTTAGAATGTGCTCTTTGAAGGTAAACCTTACTGTATGGCATCCGAAACTATGCACCAATACTGCGATAATTATAGGCCTATAAGATATGTTAATGTGCATATTTCACTATAATTAGTGACATGTGTCGCCACGTTAGGTTTTATACTCTTGATATGACAGATTTTTCACTACGTTTCATTAATTTTTCACGATTTTTCTCCATCACAGAAATTTCGTGTATAATATGGCAGTATGGTAAAATTTAAGCACACCTATTTCCTCTTTCCTATACTAAAACTAGTTTTAAAGATGGACAATTTCCAGAAAATATGAAAACTGCTCTGGTCAAACCACTGCTTAAAAAGGATGGCATGTATGCTGAAGTACCAAAAAACTACAGACCAGTGTCAAACATTCCTTTCTTGAGTAAATTATAAGAGAAGGTGGCTGTGAAAAGGCTGAACATCTAGAGCAAAATGAACTTCACGAAAAACACCAGTCTGTTTACAAATCACTACACAGCACTGAAACAGCACTATTCCGCGTCCATAATGACATCACACAGGCGCTAGACAACAACAAGGGAGCAGTAATGCTCGACTTGTCTACAACCTTTGACACCATAGATCAGAACCAGCTACTTGACATCATGGATGCTGAGTTTGCAGTCAAACCCAAGGCACTCTCAGCATTAACTTACCTGAAAAACCGTACACAGCAAGTCCAAATTGGCACTACAACATCAGAGTGCATACCTTCACACTATGGAGTGCCTCAGGGATCGGTGCTTGGTCCTGTGATGTTTACGTTGCTGACAACACCTCTGCAACATATTTTCAAACGTCATGGTATCAAGTAGGCTACCACAAATATGCAGATGACTTGCAGTTGTTTATAATTTTTGACCCGAACATTCCTGGAGACAGAGAAAATTTCAGTTGCGCAGATGGAAGCATGTGTTCAAGACATCAGGCAGTGGATGACATATATAGATGGCTCAAGCTAAATGATGAAAAGACAGAGATGACCATTTTTACCTTCAATTACCATCTTATTCAAAATGGCACGTGCAATATTGAAATCGGCGACAGTGCCATCAGTCCTGCTAAGTGTGTGCGAAACCTTGGCGTCAACATGGCCCAACATATCTCCATGGTACAGCAAGTAACATCAGTGTGCGGCACCTGTAGCCTAACTACCATCTTTGCTGTATTCAATACGCCAGTTCTTGACCACAGATGCCACTAGAAGTGCAGTCCAGGTGTCGTATTTTTAATTATTACGACTACATGAGTAATGATGGGCGTAGGTTCTATCGTGTAACAGTAATTTCTAGCATTCAGGACAGGTTGTGGATAGGTCTATAGCACGGCTGGATCGGTTTGAGAACACTGGAAGCGGGCGACGGTTGGCGAGAAGACATCAAAGCGTTCTGTTGAGCACTTTGATTCAAAGACTTGAACTGCAGAAACTTCTCTTAGGCACAATAGAGTCTTCATTAACTTAAGACATCGCAGTTCAATACCATACATACTATTCCATTCACAGCAACTCATGTTTAAAAGATTGGCAGGTCTAGTGACGGTTGCCCGTCCCGGCAGAAAGTGATAAACTCAATACACATTTCAAATCAGGAAAACCATAAACGCAACATAATCCGTTGCCTGAAGGCTTTATTTTAACTCAAAACATCATGACTGATGAAGGCCCGAGGGTCTACTCGTAAATTAGTCCATTTGAGATAGAGCCACGCACAGAGAAGTGCGTGCTCTCTCGTCCAAGGATTCTTAGCAACTGCCGAAAAACGCCCACAGCACAGAATTCCAACCTGAGAGCGCGAAACGATCGTCAACCAATCAAAAGACCGGAAAGTACCCACTTGAGCGAAATATTGAAATACACGTCACAAAGAAGTTTAACTCCTGATTTAATTTTAAGAAGACTATGACGTCACAGAAGTTAATTGTAATATTAGGAGGCAGGTTAGACACGGGCCAGATGAAATGATCAACATAGAGCCGGAATAAACTCTAGAGTGGATATAAATAGATTAACTCAGCGTGACAATCCCGTAAGACAACCACGCGTAATTACTAGAATGAAATCCACAATAACCTGCATATATGACACATCTTGCCTGGACTACTGTAACGCTCTTCGTATGCCAGCAGCACAGGTAGCAAACCTACAACGTATACCGTACAAAATAAGGCTGTTAGGCTAGTGTCAAGAACTCCACGGAGAAGCCACATCACTCCAGTGCTTAAACATCTTTATTGGCTGCTCGTGGACTCGCGCATTACATGCAAGATAGCAGTGACAGTATTTAATTAAGTGTCTGCATGATTCTTACTTGGTGGAGTTATTAATCATACATCAAAGCGACAATCGTCTCCGCCATGTAGACACTCTTCACCTCCGTCAGTCTGTAGCAAGGAAGAGTGTCAAACAGCAAGCGTTCAGTGTAACAGGTCCGAGAGTGTAGAATGCCTTACCAACAGAGTTCTGACATGCACTATCACTCGCAAGTTTTAGGTGTCGAATTAAGACATTTTTATTCACAAAACACTACTCTATATGATGTTTTTTATTCAAAGACACAATTTAAATATATATTATTTATTATTCAAATACACTATTTTAATATAATATTTATTATTTAAAGACACTGATTTTAAAGAAATGTTGTTTTTTACATGTTTCAAAAGATTTTTAGTGGTAAAGTGCTAAGATTTAATGGGATTTAGCACTATAGAAGAATCGTAAATAGGTCTAATAACAATAATAAAACAATAAATTTTAATTTGCAATCATAAAAAGCTAATGCTAACGTTACATTACACATTATCGTTAAACCCGTCGATATCGTTATGTACTTTCAGTAGACCCGATTTCGTAGAATGCTGTTTCCTGTAGGCTGATTGCAATGAATTGGATAGGCCTAAAAGGTTATTTTTATATGAGTTTGCAGCCGATTGGCTACTACATTTTCTAAGATTTTGGAAATGAAGCTGCAATCTCTGTAGGCCTAGCCTACAGTGTATGCCCTAGACCCCCTAATCCTAAATATAAAAATTTGCCCATTCAGAGCATCAAAAAGTAGCAATTTGTGGCGACTGGACTCATTTCACCTCCCCACCTCTGATAAATAATAGCAATATTCTCAATATAGTTTAGTAGTCTACCCTACCCTATGTAGTTTCACTCAATACGAGGGACTCATTCTATATCGGTACCGATATTTCTGAAACAAAATTCACCATGGCCGAGATCATTCCAAAATCAATGAATAAAATGTATGATCCCGTATTTTAAAACACGTGCGTGAACAGCAGCTGTTGTTAACTTACTCTCAACTAGGGCCCAGGGCCATTCATTTCTGTGCTTGGGACTACGTCTTCACGCGGATTGCAACAGATCGCGTTACCACCCCCACTCGTGACATTCTTGCCACTAAATATTTGTAAAAGCATTTATACAATGTTGTATCAGCACTGGGGCAGCGTTGTATAAATGTAATTACAAATGTTTTGTGTTTACTGGGATGTCGCTCCCAGGCCACACACTTTAAATAGATGGCCCCAGGCCATATACTTCAACTTAGTAGCCTATATGCGGCCTGCAGCCACACATTTTAAAAGGTGATGGCCCCAGGCCACACACTTCAGGTTGATGGCCCCAGGCCATATACTTTAACTTATCATATGCGGCCTGCAGCCACACACTTTTTAAGTTGATGGCCCCAGGCCACACACTTTTGGTTGATGGCCCCAGGCCACACACTGTAGGTTGATGGCCCCAGGCCACACACTTTCAGTTGATGGCCCCAGGCCACACACTTTCAGTTGATGGCCCCAGGCCACACACTGTAGGTTGATGGCCCCAGGCCACACACTTTAGATTAATGGCCCCAGGCCACACACTTTAAGTTGATGGCCCCAGGCCACACACTCCCAGTTGCTTTAAATAGATGGCCCCAGGCCACACATTTTTAGTTGATGGCCCCACCCCATACACGCTTAGTTGATGGCCCTAGGCCACATACTTTATTAGATATGCTCCCAGACCACACAGTTTCAGTTAATGGCTCCAGGCCACACACTTTAAATAGATGGCCCCAGGCCACACACCTTTTAGTTGATGGTTCCATGACACACACTTCAAATGTATGGCCGCAGGCCACATACCGGTACTTTAAGTAGGCCCAGATAACACCAAGTATGTGGCCTGGGGCCATCAACTGATAGTGTGTGGCCTGGGGCCATCAAATTAAAGTCTGTGGCCTGGGGCCATCTATTTGAAGTATGTGGGCTTGTGGCCTTGGGCCATCAACTGATAATGTGGGGCCTGGAGCTATCAAGGTAAAGTGTGTGGCCTGGGGCCATCAACTTAAAGCGTGTGGCCTGGGGTCATTTATTTGAAGTGTGTGGCCTGGGGCCATCTACGTATCAGTTGTGTGGCCTGGGGCCACCTAAGAATGGTTTATTAAAGTTTAAGTACACCTAAATTTGATGGCCCTAGGCCACACACTTTGGAATTGATGGCGTAGTAAAATATCGATTCGAAAGTAGTTCTCAGGTTATAAGATGGCCCTGGGCCCTAGTTGAGAGTAACAGGGGAAATCAAGGCTTATCTGAAAAAGTGCAAATCTAGCTCTGCGCCTGGTCTGGACGGTATCAGATACGGTGTACTTAAGCAAGCAAATGACAAGGTTTATGAGGCCCTGGCCCAAATCTGTAATGCCTGTATGGCTACAGGATACTATCCTAAGCTATGGAAAAAGGCTGAAGGTATCATGATACCTAAGCCAGGCAAAGACGGAAAAATGCCGGGGAACTATAGACCTATCAGCCTGCTGAGCTGCATGGGCAAACTCTTTGAAAAAACGTTAGCTGGTAGAATAAGGAACTTTCTTGAGAAAGAAAAGTTCTTTAACAAATGGCAGAATGGCTTCAGGAGCAAGCGCATCGCCATGGAACATGTGTTCAGACTGGTAGAGGAAACTCAACTGGGATTCACTAAGAAATGGAAAGGTGGAGCAATCTTTATCGATGTTGAGAAAGCATTTGACTCGGTGTGGCATGACGGACTAAGATACAAGCTGATGAACGGCAGCTTACCTAGGAAGATGGTCAGGTTGATATCATCTTTCCTAAGTGACAGAACGATCAAAGTCAATTGCTGTAACAACTGCTCAGAGGAGGTGACCCTCAATGCGGGCACACCTCAGGGCTCGGTCCTAAGCCCTCTCCTTTTCATTATCTATGTGAATGATATCCCAGACATGAGTTCACTCAATGTCAAGCTCTCCCAGTTCGCAGATGACATGGGAATATGGGCACATGCAACCAATGCCAAATGGGTGAAGGCAAAGCTATCAAAAGCTTTAAAACTTATTGAAGCATGGTGTTCCAAATGGCGGATAAAACTAAACGCAGGAAAAACTCAGCTGATTGTGTTTAGTGTCGGTCCAAAACCAGAACTTATAGATCTGGAACTGTTTGGTGAGCCTATTATTCAAACTCAAACAGCCAAACTGCTTGGAATCCTATTTGATCGAAGGCTCAGCTTCAAAGACCATATGAAAGACCTAATGACAAAGGTCTACAGGCGACTGAACCTGTTGAAGTTGCTCAAAGGGACAAACTGGGGCGCCAGACCATATACCATCTTAAAAGCCTACAAGTGCTTTATACGCCCTGTCCTTGAATATGGTTCGCTGATAACTGGAGCTTTAAGGGAATCACAAGTGAAGGAAATGCAGATCTTTCAAAACAAGTGCCTGAGACTAGCACTTGGGGTAACCTACCTGGACAGAATGAGTACAATAGATCTGCATGACCTCACTAACGTCCCTATGATCAAAACTAGGATGACAGCAATGGCGGTTAAAACATTTAGATCACTTGAAAACACACAGTGTTTCAAGGATCTGGTGTTGAATCATGAGATCGTTCAAAAACGATCAGGCTCTAATACAATTCTGGATCAATTGCTGGCTGAAATCCAGGCTGACGCTTAAACACGGTTGACGGTTGACGGTTGACGATTGACGGATAACGGTTGAGCTCCTGTTCCCACATAGAACAGGGGCTCTGGGGGCGCCGTTCTGTGTGACATACCAAAAGCAGGGAGTTCCCTATCACTCCACTGCATGAGACAAGAACACGGTTGACGGTTGACGGTTGACGGATATCGGTTGAACTCCTGAACTCCTGTTCCCACAGAGAGCAGGGGCTCTGAAAGGAGCCGTTTTGTGAGACACACAGCACTGAAGGAGACGGATTCTGGTCTTAAGCAATGAGCTCTCTATCATTACATTGCTAGCTTGGGTGATGGCACGGCGGACACGGATGGTTGGCTGACGATGACGGTTCATGATGGTGGTTTCAAACACACTGCTCAGAAAGCAGAGCACATTTCAAAGGGTCAGTCCTTGCCCTTACTCTGGTGGCTGGTCGCCTCTTCCCTGGTTCCTTGTCTCCTGGACTTCTTCTTGCCATTGCTTGTACAATCACCTACCTCACCAGGTGAAAAGAGAGAGGCACTATAAGGTTTATACCAGAACTAGTGCATAATCTCGCGTCAGCCCTCGCGCTGCGCGCTCCTCTAGTTGAGAGTAGAAAAACAACGACTGCGCGTGAACAGGTGAACAACTTGCAAGGCGCACCTGTCTGTCTGTCACATTTTATCAACTTCAGACTGTGCAACCGGTCATTGTATAGCGTTAGATAAGGCGAAAATTGTGCCATATAAAATGGTCATTTTTAATGAAGTGGGACAGAAAATGTTCTGGGGTAACTCATCATAATAGTCTATCCATGTGAACTTATGACCGACTTGTCTTGACTTGAGTTGAGGCTGAGCCTGACCAGTGCCAGTGGCAGTGCCAGTGGCAGTACTGACTTGAGGCTGAGCCAGTTGAGTTGAGTCAGACTCGCCTCACCATGCTCACTGACAATCACACTGTCAGTCACTCGTTGTCAATCAGGTCTGGCACGTCGTAGAATATCGAGATAGTCTTTTCTCACATGTCATGTGTCAGCCCAAAAATTATTTAACTGTTAATAAAAAAAATGATGGCTCACTTTGATCAGACGGGTTGGTATGATTAGCGAGGGAGACCTATACTCGCCGTCAAATTAACCAGGATCGCATGATTTTTGGCGATTTCTCCGTCAATTCTAAACCGATTTCCTTCAAATTTTGCAAAGGCCATTTTCTATTTAAATCCTAACAGCCCTGAAAATTTTGTAAAAATTTATAGCGTATTTCAAAAGTTAGACCATTTGACATGTAGTAAATTGAAATTACGACGTCCCTCTATAACCCCATTAAACTAATTCTAGAATTTTATTACATGGCAAATGGGCTAACTTTTCAAATATTAAATATAATTTTGCAAAATTTTTACCCCTGTTAGGATTTTAATAGGGAATAGCCTTTGCAAAATGTCAAGGAAATCGGTTCAAAATTGACGGAGGAATCACCAAAAATCATGCGATCCTGGTTGATCATTTTTAATTTGAAGGCGAGTATATAAAGCGAGACAGGATCAATAAGAGTCCGAATTTGTGTATATGAGATGGCAATTTATAACTAAATTATGTAAACATCATAATATACATGTATAGTCTATAACTGTATCGAAACCGGCTATATTCTCCGAGGAAGTTATGTGAGGAAGACAATGGCCATCCCTAACGTTAGTATTATATACTTAAAGTTGAAGCCCTTTTGACACCTTTGACATGTTTGATTCGAACAAAGCAGAAGTGACAGTTTAATCGTGAAACATGCCGACCAATTATCCGAACACCTTGAAGGCTTGAGTGACAAGCTATTACACATTTACTAGACAGCAATAGACCGACTTCCAGGATGGAAGTCAGCACGGAAGATGCCTGTAAACTTCAGATCGGCGGTTTTTCATAACTTAATTCCACTGAATGATACCTCGGTGATTTATCTGGTGTCACGACACAGCTTACACTCTTCGGTCCAATATTATATTAATACCAGAAATAATAATTTATTCTAAATCAAGATTGAAACAAATATAAACTTGGATTGATCAAATGTCTTGTCGTAGGTTCTTGTTTACATTTTTGTATCTGTGAGCCCTCGTTCTCAAACCATGTGTGTGGGTAGGTTGCACTTTTGGATGAACTGAATTAAGAATAAGTTGACCACTGCTTGCCATATCGCGTCTTGCCCTAGCGGTGCTGTGGCAAGATATAATAGCATTAAAAAGTGATTAAATGTACATATTTGCGATGGTATGCAGTAACTAGATGGGTCATATTCTCACCTTTGACCTGTATTGGTGAAAAACCTTGACCAGTTGTTAACAGTTCTAACGATAATTAGCCATATTGTAAACAGTGTCGGATTACTTTGAGGGGTGGTCTGAATTAAAAGCATCTACTACATTTCAATGGACTGCATACGATACACTAAATAGGTGTATGTAGAGTTAAGATATTGCTGTAATATATGATGTGTTTGAATCGGATTTATTTTGAGCGGATTGTCTGTTATTGATGCGAGCCTAAATGGCCCGCTCCGTCCAAAAAAGATCAATGCCATTCGTGCTCACTCTCAGCAGTGACTGAGAGTGCTGCTCACTAACATTTACTGACTCCACCTGTGTAGCCTATTGAATATGCCTTGCTGGTCGCGCAGCGAGCAAGGCATATGATCGATCCCATAGAAAAACACGCATTATCACTGGCCGCCCACTGACCACCTTCAAATGGTAATCATTCAACTCAATATATTCATACCTACCTCGGTCACCTGCTTTAAATACATCCAAGACATGAAAAATGAAATAATTAGCAAGTTAATGTGCTAAGCCATTTCTGTAGATCTGAACCGACAATGGCGACTTTGTGTTTGGAATCGTCATCCGGGTAGCTGGTAGGCCTAAAACACGAAACACATGATTATTCATGTTTGAAAATCGAAATAACCGGCGATTCGACTCGGGGAACACTGGGTCTTTAGCATGAAGGCGGTTAATTGGTCTTGCCTGGGGGGGATTAGGCCTATCAGTTGATCAAGAAAGGTGTGAAATGCAGCAAGTGTTTTACCCACTGTTGTCGTCAATTGCATTTTGGACTGTGTTTTATCTACTGTTTTCGTCAATTGAATTTTGGACGGTGTTTTATCTACTTTTGTTGTGAATTGCATTTTGGACGGTGTTTTATCTGCTGTTGTTATTAATTGCGTTTCAGGTGGTGTTTTATCTACTGTTAAGTTAATTGTGTTTTGGGCGGTTTTCTTTTCAATTGCATTTCACCTAGACTGACTCTTGAATACACAGAGAGGTTTGATGTATAGGGCTATATATATGAATGACATACATATCCAGATGCAACCAGTTTATAATGTAATCTTGAGCGCAACAGAGTATTGTTATAGTATTATAGATAGTATTATCATGATAGGTTTAATACAGTGTTCTTTCTTGTGGCCAGCGTTCGAAAAATAAGCACCCGTGATATATATATATATATATATATTATATTAATATATTATTAAAAAATTATTTAAAAATTTTGGCTGATTACTAATGATTCGTGCGCCAGTGGTTACGTTAGATACATACGTGATGCTCGTGTTTTAGCAGGAACGCGAGCGGCTAAGTCATTACCAGGTACACACCAGGTGTCGCTCACAGCCGCATGTCAAAGCGAAAGAGATTTTCAAACGAAGCAGAGTCTTTCTTTCACGAAACTGGACCCGTATTGTCTCCCAAATAAAAAAAATAAAAAATAATAATTGCATAATGACAAAACAAGCATATATTTTATTGTGACATCGATAAATACATCATATACATGCATTACACTGCCATACGAAGCCTCTCATTGATCCTCTCTTGCTTTATAGGTCTCCCTCGCTTTTCGAACCTACCGGATCAGACTCCAATTTGAAAAAAGACCAAACACATTCCATCAGGCTTACATTTAATTTTTTTTTAAATCAGGGTTTGCCTCCACTACGGCACTAGCCTGGTATGGCCGTGGGTACATACGTCCGAAAACATCATTTTGGTGTTTTTTTCGTAACTGCCGACATGCTGAAAGAAATATTTGACCACATCCCACAGTTTTCACTGAGCAAGAAAAATGCTGTGCTCGATCAAAATATGAGCTAAATTATAAAAATGTCCAAAAGATGGCACTTCAATGTTGCCAACATTAATTTTTAATTTTGGTAGATAAAAAAAAACATTCCGAAAAAAGACAAGTTCATTTCAGGAAATAAAAAAAACTTTTTTCCAGTTATGTTTTTTTTGCTTGTTTTTTTCGTTGTCCTCATTCACTTTATTTAAAATAGGTAAAAAAAATTTATTTCGCCGCCCTCATTAATTTTTCCAGAAATTTGTCCATTGTTTTTTTTATTTGGTCGAAAACTAACTTTTTTAACTTTTCCGAAAACAGGTGGAATGTTTTTTTTTCCTAATTTTTTTTTTACCGGCCTCCCTCATTGATTTTGTATTTTTTCTGATCTAAAACAAAGAAATAAAAACCAGTGGCCTTATCGTGAACGCTGGGGGTTGTATGCACCAACTTCACGCTAACTAAATAATATTGCAAAGGTTTCATGAAACCGAAAATGTTTTAACATCCAGGTTTTTTCTGTTAATTTGCGTCGCATACACCATGTTCTAAAAAATACTGGGGTACAAACCTCCCATGGTTATATAATTTAGCTCCCTTGTGTGTTGATTTGGAGCAACAATTATCTTCCACTAAAATTTAGTAATTTTATGGCACTGAATGAGATAACAAATATTATGACGTTGGAATTATTGATATAATTTCAATTTTAGCATTTTTAAAAATAGTTGATTAGGATAACATTCTTGTTCTGTTGAAAGACACACATGAGTATAATGATTCATTTATACGACTGTAAAGCTACTAAAATGGTGTAGAGGCAACTACGATGGCAATGCTACATATTTTTTTGTTTTTCAATACCTGCATTTGAAGTAAGCATATTATTTATAAATATTTATAAATTCATATAAATTTTAAGTAGGCAATAGTGATGAATGATTGCATGGTGTATTTTCAAGGTGTGTCCATTCCAACAATGATACCTCTAATTGGTGTGGCCTGAGCATTTCTCTAATTCTCTTTTGTAGGTGTGACATTGGACACAGGAAAGAGGTACACACAAGTTGTGCAGCATGCCTTTCACATCTCCATGGCAGCACTAGAAGTCCCACAGAAACAAAGTGAGATGATATTACAATTAACCCTTGTGTAACCTATCATATATTGTAGGCCTACTGCTGTGCAAAGCCAAAAGGCAGTATCTGCTTACTTCACAAGTAAGCAGATACTGCCTTTGCAGATCTGGTAGTATTTGTGAGGTTTTAGTTATCGCCAATTTCGCAAAGAAGACAAATTCATCGCTAAGATTCTTATTATAATAGCGCCCTGCCTTTCAATGACCGATCCTAGGCCTACTACAATGCGGCAATCTTAACTAGAGCCCCTTTGAAGACTCAACAACAGTTTCTATCTTGGGCGATCATAAAAAATTTGTTTATTTCCAATCGCATGAGTAAAAATAGCAGTAAAAGATACCGCTACCGCATGTTGTGTAGTAAAAGAAAACATTCCCGCCCGCACATGTGCAAATCAGCATGTGAAAAGAATTGTTATTGCCATCGAATACAAAGTATTCATAAATATATGAACACTACAGTTCAGTGAACCAGCATTGGATGAATTCCCCATGTTTACTGGGGAGTGAACTAAATGTTTTAGATGTGACATTCCACAAAGATGTGTCAGGTGCTCCCACGGTGAATTGATTTTTTAATCACCTGAATCAGGAAAAAAATTTGGAACACAATACTAAAAATGTAATGGCAGTGGTCTTGGAAAGGTGAAATTACTTGATAGTGATTGAAGTTTTAGTCTAGGCAAATAAATAGAAAGTCTTTGTGATTAATTTAATCTGATTGCAATTCAAAACTAATTAGTAACTTGAGATATTAACAAGATTTCTTTTTCATTGTAGATGCTGATTTGGACAGCAAAATAGTGTCTGTTATGGCACAAAGTGAAGAGTCAGAATTCTTGCTGTGTAGTTTACGGCACGGTCAAATGATGAATCAACCTCTGGATCTGAACTTTAATGACGGAGAGGAGATCACATTTTTTTTAAATGGATCAGGTCAGTACCGATAACAGGGAATAATTTGTCTGGTGTAGCGGAGCAGTTTGCTATGCAATTGGGTGCAAATACACACAAAAATATATCGGTGTAGCAGTTTTTTAGTATGGAGAATAGTAGCCTGAATAAACAAATTTTTCATGAAAGAAAAATAGGAACACACGAATAAACAGCACGAGGGCTAAGCCATGGCTTATGTTTTGTTTAGGTTGTGTACACCTGACAGGATATTTGGTGCTTGATGACGCTGAGCAGATGGAAGAGGGCGATAGTCGCCTCACTGATATGTCCTATGATGAAGACGCGTCAGATGAGGATATGTCCGATGATGAGGAAGAGGAAGACGATGATGAAGATTCTGATGATGATGGTGAGCCTACACTTTTACATTGAATTAACCCTTTCAAGCCTGAATTTACCATTGTTATCTTCATTCACTACAAACTGGGAATTGCTGTCGCAATTCTCGACTTGCAGTGTATGAAGATGATTTGATGTGGTTAAAACTTGAAGAAAATTACCATGTATTGGTAAACCAGTTTCATGGAAATTTTTGTTCCAAAACCTTTGGTTGTAGGAAAATTAAATCTGTTTTCAGGAATGTAAAATTATGCTTTTGTGCATCGTGAGGACTTAATTATTTGTTCTGCTGGTACCCTATGTATATGATTTCAAGCACGATTTAGATCAATAGAAATATCACTAAGCTCAATTAATAGTTTTTAGCAGATGCTTCAAGTTTAATCCCAGCTTAAAATGAATGTAAAACAGCAAGCAATTCAGCAGCACCAGGATTAGTTGAGGAGTTAATCTGAGAAGAAATGAACATTAGATTAACCTTTTCACTACCATACATGACGGAAATTTCCGTCGTCATTCGTCAATGAACGTAACCATAAAATGTCACAAATTTTCGTCAAATATATACTACATTTATGTATTTTTCGTCATTTGAAGCTGGAAATTGCGTTAGCAATTCCAGCTTCAAATGACGAAAAATAGAACTCTTACACCAGTATATCTGGATTCTGGCATGCACCCCGGCCTGGAAGTCAAAGGGTTAACTACATTGGCTGTTGCTTTAATTCAAATTGTACATATATTATATGTAAGTGATTTTTACCCAATTGAAGTTGTCTGTCTAATTTGTGAGGCAGAACTTCCAAGTGGGTACAAATTTTAATGTTATCACTTAAAATCTGTTATCTGAAGGATATTCGTTGGATTTGTTAGATATTCCAGAGCTTCAGGCCATAGATGATATGTCAGATGATGATGATGATGAAGATGAGGAAGATGATGATGAGATAGAGAAAATGGGTATGTTACAGTTTTTGACCAAGATTTATTTATAGTCCTTTTAATCCCACATTCAGTATAACCCCAGGTAGTCATGCCGGTTAAATTTAAACCTTGCAAAGGTGTGTTTTTTCAATTCGAACTGCCTATAAATATTTTACTCTTGACGGTTTGGTCTCGTCAATCATTAATGTTGGTTCAGAGATAAAAAGGGTTTATAGTAGCATCACAGACACATTTATGTGAACTAAATGAATATCAACCCCTTTCATGAAAGAATAATTTGGGCGAATGTTAAAAAATGTTTTACCTGTGTTTTTAACTTGTTTTCTTATGGTGAGCTCTTTTCTTAAAATAAAATTTGAAGGTGAATGGCTAATACCATGTTTCTCACTGTAGCAATGTGATTGGCAGAAGAATGGATTAGGTTCACATCTTGACCCTTATCCTGCTAAGTTAATATATTTAAATTTTCATCCTGTTCAGGCTGTGTCTCACTACCACAATTCGCAACCTCAAGTGGTTTAAAATTTAATCATATTTCTTTAATTTGATACCAAACATTTACACATCTTGGTGTTAAAACAGTCATTTCATTCCCAATAATAGTGATGTAATTGGCAAATAAAACAGATTAAAAATGACTATAGTCATGATTAGAAGGCAAAGGGCTAAGACACAACCAAAATTCAGCTTTTGTTTTATTGTATTAATCAATATTTATTAAATAATATCTAGTTTTCGCATGTAATACTGCATAATTTTAATAGAATAATTGGATGCTTCATTTCGACTTTTTCATTTTTTTTACAGTGATCAAAAATTTATTAGAGTTAGGTGTAAAAATATGCACATTGCTAGGTCTCTCACTTCTTTTGTAGTCACATTTTAAAATGTCCAAATCTCCACAGCTTGATTTGGATGATAATAATAGCTAATAATTTGGACTAGGGATACACTTTTGCATGATCTCTTTTGAAAAATGCGAGATGTGACTGATTTTGAACTGATCTAGCCAGATCCTAGTCATTTTATTCTAAAAGCTATTAATTCATATCTGCATCACAATGTATGTGTACAACTTGTATCTTACCAAAAATAACTTTTTTTAAAATCTCATAATTCATGCTGATTATTTCTTTGAGGGCTTTCTATTGATTAATAACATGTGCAGTGGTTAGTCAACTGAAAACAAATATTGGTAGCTTAACCCTTTCACCACTGAAGCCCGTTTTTATGTGCTGAATGCTATGGCATTCAGCACATAAAAACGGGCTTCAGTGGTGAAAGGGTTAAACAAGACATCCGACCATATTTTCTGTTATTCCAAAATTTAAGTAAATCCCTATCCAGAAAACATGTGAACCAGTGTTGGTTTGATATTGGGCCAGCGTTATAGACAATGGTGGAACAGCGTAGACAATGGACCAACATCAAGCTAGCACTGGATGAACGCCTCGTGTTTGCTGGGAAGCCACATGATGCATGTTATTGGCTGCAGTGTTTTACACCATGATGACTTCTGTCCATCAACCATATATCATCTGATGGCTAATACAGAAATTATAGAAGATTTTTAATACTCTTTGTCATAATCTACTCAACCCTTCAGGGAATGTTCTGTTTGAAGTTTACTGATAAGGGATTTTTCCTTTGCACTTTGAATCACATTACAACCTTATCTATCATTCATGTATAAATATTTTGCTAATTAAATTCAAATGGTGACCAACTTTAGACATCAGAATCTGACGTTTACAGATGTCATATTCAGACGCCTAAAAACGGCTTGCACTAAGGAATAGAATATTTATAATGGCCTTAACATAGGTATTTAAATGAAGCGGAAAGAGCTAACTATGACATTTATGATGCATTTAAATTGAAGAAAACCCTTTGCTTTGGACTCCATGGTTTATGAACAAATATTTAAGAGCTTTGAGGGTTAAATTATTTTTTTCATGATCTACTTAACTCTCATAATTCAAATAACACACTGAGCTCAGGTCCCTGAGTTGGACACAATAAGAGCTACTAGATCTTCTGTACATAATCAACTGTGGATACAATACAGGCTCTCTAGTAGATGTAAGTTTGGTACAACCCATTTTCTTATCAGAATATATATCCATGATTGTTATAAATCTGTTTTTGTGAGCTGAACAAAATCCTAATGTGTTCAATAGATATAAAATTAAATCATTCCATTACATGATCAGATCTGACTTATTTTCTTTGGCTATTTGTAGTGTCTCAAATAACAGCTCAGCCTCTCTTTACATTGAGAGAAGAAGGGTCCATTATTTCTGAGCCAGTACATATCTTACTAATGTACTGACTCATTCCAAATGAAATGGTATATCAAATAAACTGAATGTGTTTTCTTTATTTTAAAATCATAATATATCACATTGAGCACTGTTTTCAGTGTCAGTTGTTACACAACATTATTGAATGTTTCCTATTGTGGTTATGAAACTAAGGTAGTCATGATTTTTGTCATGTGGTAAAGATAATTGAATGCAAATTACAGTGCCACTATTACCAAGCCACATGATGCATGTTATTGGCTGCAGTGTTTTACACCATGATGACCTCTGTTCATCAACCATATATCATCTGATGGCTACTACAGAAATTATTAAAGATAAAGATAAAATTTAAAATAATTGATGAATGAGGTTAACTTTATTTCTGGCAGAGTTCGCACTGGTCCTGGAAAGTGCTTGAATTTGAAAAAATAAAAATCCAGGCCTTGAAAGTCCAGGAATTTTGTTAAAAGTGCTTGAAAGTCCTGGAATTTTTTAATTGTGAGAAAAGAGCAATAATGGTATTTGCTAGAGTCTAATACATAATTAAGTTACCCTTTTTAGATCAAGTTAAATTAAAATAGATCTACCTGCCTGATTTTATTATTAATTTCAAAAAATATACAAAATGTAGTTTCGAGCTGTTTTTGGGAAATAAATGTGCGAGTTATTGTGTACACTTAAGTCCATGAAAAATCTGATTAAGTCCTGGAAAAGTCCTGGAATTCTGTCTCTTCATGGGAGTATGAACCCTGTTCTGGGTACGTTAACCACATTTGTATATATCCATTGAAAGTATAAGAAATGCTGTTCTTGGAAAACTCCATGGAACTTATGAAAGGCTCACATCCTATCGACTCCTATCACATTTTTTTAAGAATAAGTAGTCTGCTTTTCGCTGATTGTAGCAGATATTGTTGAAAAAAATCAATTTAATTTGTTCTTTGCATCATCACCAACTCATATTAATCTTGAATTACTTTCAATTGAAAATGTATGTGCGATATCACAAAAATCAGCTCTGCATTTTTATCCCCTGCCCATAGGGGAAGGGGGATTTTAGTCACGCCAAGATTCTGTCTGGCAGTTGGCGTCCGGCGGTTCGTGTCCGGCGTCACTTTTTCTTGTGGGCGCAAGAGCTCAAAAACTACTGGTCAATTTTTTTTTAAATTTTAATATGACATTCCTAGCCACATGGGGATGTGCAAGTGATTTTTTAAAAATTCTACCAAAAGTCAAAATGGCCACCATAGGTCAACTCCAAAAAATTCTATAGATTATTGGTGCCCACAACTAAAACTACGAAAAATTTTGAATATTTCAAAAACCTGTCGAATTTGTCCACTTACATACATCTTCATTAATAATAATAAAGAGGTTACTATCTTACATGACCACTGCAAAGAACTAAAGATGAGATCGGTGTGGCAAATATTATTATCACCTGCAATATATGACTGGGTTACACATCGGCGCTCTTAGTGATATTTGAATATACATTCATGTATGTTGAATATCAAATAGGAGTACATGCACTTATGAATGAACAAGAATATTATTTAGAACCTTCTTGCCTGAAACAGTCTATTTTCATTTCATTTATAAGTGCATGTACGTTTATGTGAAGAGAGAAAGTAATTCTTTTCAGTTAGATATTTACACAACAGTTTTAAATTATTTTTATTGTTTTAAAATAATAAATATCTGGTCATGACTTCTGTTATGTGATAAAGACAACTGAATCTAAGTTAATGACCTTATTTCTGAGCCACATGGTGCATGTTATTGGCTGCAGTGTTTTACACCGTGATGACCTCTGTCCATCAACCATATATCATCTGATGGCTACTACAGAAATTATACATGATAAAGATAAAAGAGCCAGAGAAGTACTGTGTCCATATAGCTCCTTGTTCTTGTCCCACTAGGACTAGATTATGTGATAAAACAAAATAATAGAATGTTTACGCTCTAAATCGCATCTAAACCAGTTTTTATGATAACCATGCGATGTTTGTCCCTTCTAAATGTGATAAAAACAAATATTATAAAGATATTTCTTGATTTGTTTTTAAATAAAATTGTAGTAATTTAAATTTGCATTACTAATCTTTGATTTTCTGTGTTTAAAATAATGGTTTAAAATTTTTTAGGAATGTGACTCATTTATTGTATTTTAGTGTATTTCTGGTGTAAATTCAGATTATCATGCGATAATAGCATATAAATGCAAATTACAGTGCCATTATTTCCAAGCCACATGATGCATGTTATTGGCTGCAGTGTTTTACACCATGATGACTTCTGTCCATCAACCATATATCATCTGATGGCTTGGAACTAAGTATCCAAATAAATTTAAAAAAAATTGAATGGTTTATAGTTAGATCAAATATCTAGGTCTTCAAGCAAACTCAACCATATATCATCTGATGCCTACTAGGGTAAACTAGAATTTATCTCAAGAGCAGTTAGTACCTCCACAAATTTCCAAATAATACCCAAAATCGCATTTTTCAGCTTTCTACCTAAAGAAAAATTGATTTTGCACCAAAGTCCTTTAAAAACAAAAAAATTGTACGAAGTGACCTTTTTTCAGATTATTGATAAAGACTTTGTAATGTATTCCGTCTGAAATTGGGGTGTCATGTCACATTTGGTCTAACAGTCACTCTTTAATTTACTTTGTAATAAAGTTATCTCTTAGTACATGCATCCCATTTGTGCCTAAATATTGAGAGAATCGCATAATTTGAAAGCCTACCTGTGTCATGATGACGTTCTGCTTACAGGGATGGGAGTCCTTGAGAAACTTTCTATGTAAATGCTGTGTCACCAATATTGTCCAGAATCAAGTTGTTGAATTTGCTTTTGTATGCTTTACAAAATGCTCACAAATAATTTTAAATGTATTCAATTAGTTCACCAAGCCACATGATGCATGTTATTGGCTGCAGTGTCTTCCACCATGATGACTTCTGTCCATCAACCATATATCATCTGATGGCTGTGAACTAAGAAGAATTAGAATAAATTTATTTTATTTTTTGTTATTTAAGACACTATTTTTTCAAAAACTTTATTTGAATGGTTTATAGCTAGATCAAATATCTAGGGCTTAAAGCATAGTAATCAACATTTTCACAAAATGAGCAGAATGATCAAAATTTGCACAAAAGCGAGGCAATGCCTTTATTTGCTACCAATGAATCATTTATGATAATCCTCTAATATTAAGGGCGGCATACGTGATCTGTTTCTGTTCTCCTCTGCTGGTATACTGATTTTGTAAATTATCTGGCCATTAATGCATCATTTCCTGGTTCAAATTTAAGTTAAAAAGACATTTAGTATTTGTTGCAACAGTTGTTCATTGCAGTAAAGTACAGAACTTCATGGCTCTACTGTACATATTGGTATGTCTGAGTCTGATGTCACAAAATGTTAGCCTACCAGGCTTTAGTATATAGAATATATGTATCTTATAGATACATGTGTGGAATATCACACATAGGTATAGTATTTATATACATATATGTGATACAAATTTACCCCAACAAATTGAATTAAATCAAGTCATACAACATTTGTCGGATGATGTTCTAGTTTGCCTAAATTGTTATTTGTATCTCAACCCTTGCAACGCTGAATTAATTTTGTATAAATCATGGAGACCAAAGGGTTATAATCAAGTCGAAATCATCATTAATGTCTTAGTCAGCTCTTTTTGATTCATTTGAATACCTATGTTATGGGTCTACGGCCAATATAAATGTTTTTACTCTTCCAGTGCTGGGATCGACCTTAGTCGTCCAAATCTGAAGTCTACAGACGGCAGATTCTGACGACTAAAGTCGATCCCCGTGCTGTAAGGGTTAATTTTATTTTGAATTGTTGTGCAGTATATATGTATAGTGGTTCTTTTTGTATAAACATGCTTATCATCCGTGGGTATGAATGCAAATTACAATGCCATTATTTCCAAGCCACATGAAGCATGTTATTGGCTGCAGTGTTTTACACCATGATGACCTCTGTCCATCAACCATATATCATCTGATGGCTACTGGGTTAAACTAGAAGTTAACTCAGAGCAGCTAATACCTCAAAAACCCTTACAAATGAGACACACACAAAATCAACTAGTAGGGTGGATGTTTTTTTCACATTTTTCGGATTTTAACCAATAATAAAAGATTTTGCAGCAATATCATTTAAAAAATGAAAATTGAACAAATTGATATTTTTCAGATTATTGTAATGTTTTTTTAAATCTTAAATTGGGGTGTTACGTCAGATTTGACTTGGAACATTTGCTTTTCTAATAAAGTTATATCTTAGTTCATGCATCCCATTTGTTGTAACATTCACTTTTCTAGTAAAGTTACATGTATTTCTTAGTTTATGTATGATTCCCATTTGTTGTTAAATCTGCTTTTGTGATTACAAAATGCCTATTTTATTATAAATGTATTTAATAATTTCCCCAAGCCACATGATGCATGTTATTGGCTGTAGTGTTTTACACCATGATGACTTCTGTCCATCAACCATATATCATCTGATGGCTTGGAACTAAGGATCAGAATATGTCAATTTATTTTTCATTAATTTATTCATATATTTTTTTTTACTTGATTTGAATTGTTGCTAGATAGAGCAAACATCTAGGGCTTCAAGCTAAATAATTAACATTTGCACAAAAAGTAATATCTTCCATCAGCAGAATGATCAACATCTGCACAAAAGTGAGGCAATGCCTTTATTTGCTACCAATGAATCATTTATGATAATTTTTGTACTATTAAGGAAAGCATACATGATTTGTTTCTTTTCCCCTCTGCTGGTATCAGGGTATATACTGCTGTTGTAGTCTGGCCATTAATGCAATGCATTGTTTCTTGGTTCAAATTTAAGTTAAAAATCATTCAGTATTTGTTGCAATAGTTGTTCTGTGCAGTAAAGTACAGAACTTCATGGCTCTTTTTTACATGTGGATTCATACTATCTCTGATCTCACAAAATCTTATCCCACCGGCTTTCAGTATACAGGATATATGTATCTCATGTGTCGAATACCACATATAAGTATAATATTTATATATATTAGATAAGATACAAGTTTATCCAACCAAATTGAATCCAAACAAGTAATACAATATGTTGGATAATGTTCTAGTTTGCTTAAATTGTTATTGGTATCTTAATTTTATTTTGCAGTCTTGTGCACTATAGAGTGTTTTTTTTTGTTTAAACATGCTTATCAACTGTGTGTATGAATGCAAATTACAATGCCATTATTTCCAAGCCACATGATGCATGTTATTGGCTGCAGTGTTTTACACCATGATGACTTCTGTCCATCAACCATATCATCTGATGGCTTGGAACTAAGTATCCGAATAAAAAAAAAAATTGAATGGTTTATAGATAGATCAAATATCTACCTCCAAAAATTTCCAAATAATACCAAAAATCACATTTTTTAGCATTTAACCAAAAAAAAAAAATATATATTTTGCAGCAAAGTCCTTTAAAAACAAAAAATTGTACAAAGTGACCTTTTTCCAGAAATTTGATAAAAACTTTGTAATGTATTCCGTCTGAAATTGGGGTGTCATGTCACATTTGGTCTAACAGTCACTCTTTAATTTACTTTGTAATAAAGTTATTTCTTAGTACATGCATCCCATTTGTGCCTAAATATTGAGAGAATCACATAATTTGAAAGCCTACCTGTGTCATGATGACGTTCTGCTTACAGGGATGGGAGTCCTTGAAGAACTTTCTAATTAAATGTTATGTCACCAATATTGTCCAGAATCAAGTTGTTAAATTCGCTTTTGTGTGCTTTACAAAATGCTTACAAATAATTTTAATTGTATTCAATTAGTTACTTCACCAAGCCACATGATGCATGTTATTGGCTGCAGTGTTTTACACCATGATGACTTCTGTCCATCAACCATATATCATCTGATGGCTTTGAACTAAGAAGAATAAGAATAAATTTAAAAAAATATTTTTTATTCAAGACACAATTTTTTTTAAAACTTTATTTGAATGGTTGATAGATAGATCAAATATCTAGGGCTTAAAGCAAAGGAATCAACATTTGCACAAAATGCAACATATTACTTGAGCAGAATGATCATAATTTGCACAAAAGTGAGGCAATGCCTTCATTTGCTACCAATGAATCATTTATGATAATCCTCTAATATTAAGGGCGGCATACATGATCTGTTTCTGTTCTCCTCTGCTGGTATACTGATTTTGTAATCTGGCCATTAATGCATTATTTTTCAAATTTAAGTTAAAAAGACATTCAATATTTGTTGCAACAGCTGTCCTGTGCAGTAAAGTACAGAACTTAATGGCTCTATTGTACATATTGGTATCTCTGATGTCACAAAATGTTAGCCTACCAGGCTTCAGTATATAGAATATATATATCCCATACATGTGTGGAATGTCCGTCTGACAACCACAGATTTTTATCCAACAGTCACAGGGACAGTCACTGACTGTGAGCTGTAACTACTACTAGACTGGTCTAGCTTATGTCCAACCAAATTTTGCCCATCATTTTTTTGACTGCCAAACATAGTTAATAATTGTGGTCGTGATCAAAATTATAGTTTAAATTCATTTCTCATTTTTGGACGGACAACTTAATATTGTGGCGGACAACCAAGATATTCATGTTGGTTGTCCGCTGGACAACCAACATTTTGAGCCTTATTTCCAGCCCTGTATCAATTGTTATTTGTATCCTAATTTTATTTTGCATTGCTGTGCAGTATAGAGTGGTTCTTTTTGTTTAAACATGCTTATCACCCGTGGGTATAAATGCAAATTACAATGCCATTATTTCCAAGCCACATGATGCATGTTATTGGCTGCAGTGTTTTACACCATGATGACTTCTGTCCATCAACCATATATCATCTGATGGCTACTGGGTTAAACTAGAAGTTAACTCAGAGCAGCTAATACCTCAAAAACCCTTACAAATGAGACACACACAAAATCAACTAATAGGGTCCATATTTTTTTTCACATTTTTCGGATTTTAACCAAGAAAAATGATTTTGCAGCAAAATCATTCAAAAACTGAAAATTGAACGAATTGACATTTTTCAGATTATTGATAAAAAATGTAATGTTTTTTAAATCTTAAGTTGGGGTGTCACATCAGATTTGGTTTGAACATTCACTTTTCTAATGAAGTTGTTTCTTAGTACATGCATTCCATTTGTTGTAACATTCACTTTTCTAATACTCGTAAAGTTATTTGTTAGTTCATTTGTTGTTCAATTTGCTTTTGTGTGATTTACAAAATGCGTATTTTATTATAAATGTATTTATTTATTTCCAAGCCACATGATGCATGTTATTGGCTGCAGTGTTTTACACCATGATGACTTCTGTCCATCAACCATATATCATCTGATGGCTGTGAACTAAGAATCAGAATAAATCAAATTTATTTTTCATTATTTTATTCATAATTTTTTTTACTTTATTTGAATTGTTGTCAGATAGGGTTGCAAGCTAAATAATCAACATTTCACAAATGTAATGTATTCCTTGAGCAGAATCATCAACATCTGCACAAAAGTGATACAATGCCTTTATTTGCCACCAATGAATCATTTATGATAATTTTCTACTATTAACATTGATTAAGGAAACATACATGATCTGTTGCTGTTCTCCTCTGCTGGTATACTGCTATTGTAATCTGGCCATTAATGCATTATTTCTTGGTTTGACCCTTTCACCACTGAAGCCCGTTTTTATGTGCTGAATGCCGTGGCATTCAGCACATAAAAACGGGCTTCAGTGGTGAAAGGGTTAAGTTAAAAAGACATTACGTATTTGTTGCAACAGATGTTCTGTGCAGTAAAGTACAGAACTTCGTGGTTCTTTTTTACATGTTATTGGTATCTCTGATGTCACAAAATGTTATCCTACCGGCTTTCAGTATACAGGATATATGTATCTCATGTGTCAAATACCACATATAAGTATAGTATTTATATATTAGATGAGATACAAGTTTATCCAACCAAATTGAATCCAAACAAGTAGTACAATATGTTGGATGATGTTCTAGTTTGCTTAAATTGTTATTTGTATCTTAATTTTATTTTTTTATTTTGCATTCTTGTGCAGTATAGTGTGGTTCTTTTTGTTCAAATATACTTATCAACCATGGGAGTGCATGCAAATCACAGTGCCATTATTTCTAAGCCACATGATGCATGTTATTGGCTAAACTGGAATGTAGCTAGTACATGCACCTCCGCAAATTCGAAATAATACACAAAATAACTAGTAGGGTCCCGGTGGATATTTTTTTCACATTTATTCCTTTTTTTACCAAAAGAAAAAATCATTTTGCAGGAAAATCATTGAAAAACTAAACATTGAAAGAATTGAATTTTTTCAGATAACTGAAGTAAAACTAGTATTTTTTTTTCAAATTCTTCATAATAGGTCTTCTGTCTGAAATTGGGTTTATACGTCACATGTTGTCTAAGCAGTCACTTTTTAGTTGACTTTTGTGATAAAGTTATTTCTTATTACATGTACATTGTAACATCCCATTTGTGCATAAAAAATCCACCCCAACAAATTGTATCAAAACAAAATAATACAACATTTGTTGGATGATGTTCTAGTTTGCCTAAATTGGTATTTGTATCTTAATTTTATTTTGCATTCTTCTGCAGGATGGAGTGGTTCTTTTTGTTCAGGGTTCGTATGGGCCTTGAAAAACCTTGAATTTTAAATTATTTTTTCAAGGCCTTGATAGTGCTTGAATTTTGCCAAAGTCCTTGAAAAGCAGTGAAAATGAACCATTTTTTAAAACAAGATTTTTAATGACAGCTAAGATCCACAGTGATCATGCATTTATTCTCTGTAGTCAATAAGTGAGCTTGCTACATGTCTACATGCTTGTTATAAAAAAAATAGTTTTTTGAATGTTTGCATTCTTGCTTGGTTTGCGCGGGGCCTGGAAAAACCTGCTTTTGGGCCTTTTAATTTTGTTCTGCCCAAGGTGTACAAACCCTGTTTGTTTTAACATGCTTACAGGGGTGGGAAATTTCCGTCAACAGACAGAATTGCGTCTTTTGAAAAAAATCAGATTTAAAAAAGCTATGTTATTCCCGTGGATCCTGTCTCTGTTTACTTTGTCCCGTGCAAAATTTTGCCGCTCCCACCCCTGTGCTTATCAACCATGGGAGTGAATGCAAATTACAATGCCGTTATTTCCAAGCCACATGATGCATGTTATTGGCTGCAGTGTTTTACACCAAGATGACTTCTGTCCATCAACCATATATCATCTGATGGCTACTACATTTATAGAAGATGACTGTCATTAAACGTTAAAAAAAAAGTTTTAATCATTCAAAAGTCACCAAATTTGATCATTCAGCCATTATATGTCATCAAACATGAGAAAATCAGCTAGATGCGATGTATGATCTTCATTCCCAATCAAAAATTTTAACTTTCACCCACTTGCATATGTGTCCCGCTACTTCGACCCAAAATTAATCGCATTTCTTTATTTTGTCACCATAGAATTCTGTCTTGATTCGTCTGCAGACGTGTATGAAGACGATCCCTACGCTGAGAAAATTAAAATGTTTATAATGACCGTAGACCCATATTAAAATTGGTATGTAGATGAATTTGAAAAAGCTAACTAAGACGTTTTTGATGATTTCAAATTGAAAAAAAACCTTTGGTCTCCATGGTTGATATGAAAATATTTCAGCGTTGTAAGGGTTTATGTTTGTAAAACATGTTTTAATACAGTAACATAATCTACTTGTGTATATAATAGTTGGACAAAAGAAAAGAAAGAAGGAACAGACCTCGAGTAAAAAGAAAAAGCAGAAAACAGTGGCCGACTTGGATTCTAATGATGACAGTGATGAAGATGATGATGATTTTGATATATCAAAGGTATGGGGATCACCCAGTACATCTACTACATCAGTAATAAGTAATATCCAAATGTTATCCTTATCAATGCTGAACACTGCTTTCTAAAATTTATTACCAGTATATTTAGACTGATAAAAACAATGAGCCACTAAATAATTCATCTCACAACACTTGATATCGTCCACAGTTAGCTGCATCAGTTATATTGAGTGTAAAATTAGTCATACTATATAGAAGATGGGAATTTATATTTCAAGCACAATACAGGTCTGCTTATGATATATATTACCATCATGTGTTTTTTTTACTGTGACCCAAAATTCGGTGAGTCAATTTGTCCTGTAAAGGTTGCACCTCCAAGACACTTTTAATGTGCTAATAAAAGAAGACAAAAAATGGCTATAGACGTAATAAACATTTTAGGAAATAAATATGATAGTAGAAACCAACCACTCGCTGGCTAATATTGTTCATATTCTGGCTATTTTTTGCTGAAATCTGGCCCAGTAGTCAACTAGCAAAGGCTTATATTTTGTTGTGTAATGTTTAAGTAGTCCCCATGTACTTTTGTTTTAGGTGTTTGAGGAAGATGATAGTGACGAGGAATCTGACATGGACAGCGATGAAGATGGTAAACCTTAACCCTTGTACTGCTAGACCTATAGATATATCTTTAACTCTTGTACTACTAGAACCATAGATATATCTGTAACCCTTATAGCGCTGAATTTGTTCATGTAAACCATGGAGACCAAAGGTTTTTCTTCAATTTGAAACCATCAGAAATGTCTTATTCAGCTCTTTCCGTTTCATTTGAATACCTATGGTATAGGTCTACGGGCATTATAAATATTTTTACTCTTAGAATCTCAGAATCTGACGTCTACAGACGTCAGATTCTGACAACTAAAGTCGATCCCTGCACTGTAAGGGTTAAACCTTAACCCTTGTACTGCTAGACCTATAGATTTTCCTCAAACCTTAACCCTTGTAGTGCTAGACCCATAGATATATCTTTAACCCTTGTATTGCTAGACCCATGATATATCTTTAAACCTTAACCCTTGTACTGGTAGACCCACAGATATATCTTTAAACCTTAACCCTTGTATTGCAAGACCTATAGATATATCTTTAAACCTTAACCCTTGTATTGCTAGACCCATAGATATATCTTTAACCTTAACCCTTGTACTGCTAGACCAATAGATATATCTTTAAACCTTAACCCTTGTACTGCTAGACCTGGATATATCTTTAAACCTTAACCCTTGTACTGCTAGACCTATAGATATATCTTTAAACCCTAACCCTTGTACTGCTAGACCTGGATATATCTTTAAACCTTAACACTTGTACTGCTAGACCTATAGATATATCTTTAAACCCTAACCCTTGTACTGCTAGACCTGGATATATCTTTAAACCTTAACACTTGTACTGCTAGACCTATAGATATATCTTTAAACCTTAACCCTTGTACTGCTAGACCTGGATATATCTTTAAACCTTAACCCTTGTACTGCTAGACCTATAGATATATCTTTAAACCTTAACCCTTGTACTGCTAGACCTGGATATATCTTTAAACCTTAACCCTTGTACTGCTAGACATATAGATATATCTTTAAACCCTAACCCTTGTACTGCTAGACCTGGATATATCTTTGAACCTTAACCCTTGTACTGCTAGACCTATAGATATATATTTAAACCTTAACCCTTGTACTGCTAGACCTATAGATATATCTTTAAACCTTAACCCTTGTACTGCTAGACCTATAGATATATATTTAAACCTTAACCCTTGTACTGCTAGACCTATAGATATATCTTTAAACCTTAACCCTTGTACTGCTAGACCCATAGATATATCTTAAACCTTAACCCTCGTATTGCTAGACCTATAGATATATCTTTAAACCTTAACCCTTGTACTGCTAGACCAATAGATATATCTTTAAACCCTAACCCTTGTACTGCTAGACCTGGATATATCTTTAAACCTTAACCCTTGTACTGCTTGACCTATAGATATATCTTTAAACCTTAGCCCTTGTACTGCTAGACCCATAGATATATCTTTAACCTTAACCCTTGTACTGCTAGACCAATAGATATATCTTTAAACCTTAACCCTTGTACTGCTAGACCTGGATATATCTTTAAACCTTAACCCTTGTACTGCTAGACCTATAGATATATCTTTAAACCTTAACCCTTGTACTGCTAGACCCATAGATATATCTTTAACCTTAACCCTTGTACTGCTAGACCAATAGATATATCTTTTAACCTTAACCCTTGTACTGCTAGACCTGGATATATATTTAAACCTTAACCCTTGTACTGCTAGACCCATAGATATATCTTAAACCTTAACCCTTGTATTGCTAGACCTATAGATATATCTTTAAACCTTAACCCTTGTACTGCTAGACCCATAGATATATCTTTAAACCTTAACCCTTGTACTGCTAGACCTATAGATATATCTTTAAACCTTAACCCTTGTATTGCTAGACCTATAGATATATCTTTAAACCTTAACCCTTGTACTGCTAGACCAATAGATATATCTTTAAACCTTAACCCTTGTACTACTAGACCAATAGATATATCTTTGAACCTTAACCCTTGTACTGCTAGACCCATGATTAAATCTTTAAACCTTAACCCTTGTACTGCTAGACCCATGATTATATCTTTAAACCTTAACCCTTGTACTGCTAGACCCACAGATATATCTCTGAACCTTAACCCTTGTACTGCTAGACCCACAGATATATTTTTAAACCTTAACCCTTGTACTGCTAGACTTATAGATATATCTTGAACCTTAACCCTTGTACTGCTAGACCAATAGATATATCTTTAAACCTTACCACTTGTACTACTAGACCAATAGATATATCTTTGAACCTTAACCCTTGTACTGCTAGACCCATGATTATATCTTTAAACCTTAACCCTTGTACTGCTAGACCCACAGATATATCTTTAAACCCTAACCCTTGTACTGTCAGACCCATGATTATATCTTTAAACTTAAACCCTTGTACTGCTAGACCTACAGATATATCTTTAACCCTTGTACTGCTGGACCCATAGATATATGATACATCACACAGTGTCCCGAGTTACATCTTGATATCACCATTTTGAATAATCCGGGTTATGCCGTGACAGCAGATCTAATATATAACCTGACCTCTCGATAAAAATCACAGCTCTTAGAAACAGAGAGAGGAAAGTTGTGCTATTGACAATTTTAGGATCAGGAAAGCAAATTAAAACCTGTATTCCAGTGTACTGTGTAGAATTTGCTGTTTGTGGGTTGTGATTTTTGGGATTCATAGCGTTTTTTTACCACACAAACCGAGTCACAGGACCTCAAGAAAAAATTAATTAATTAGGAAAAATGGCCCAAAACCACTGGGCCACCCAGTTCACCGCGAGATGGATCAGATATTTTTAAGCCTGGACGTTTTTACTGCTAGACCATCAAAACAAAGACATTTTGTTTTATTTCATATACAGTCACTTTAGAAAATAAAGATATCTTGTACACTTTAAATTGAAAAATATTGCCACAACAATTGACAGTTCTGAATCACATCATTAAAGCCCTGTACTGTAGGGTCTTTGCGAAACATATTTTGCAGAAGAGTATAACTATATAATGCTTTGCAGCTATTTAGTACATAAAATGAAGCGGGTATAGCTCCGAAATTTAGTTCTCAATGTGAAGATCTGGACACCCTTAAAAATACCTTCATCTAACCAGGCTCAGTGATGACACCATTGTTATTTGACAAAATACATGATCATTGTAATGATGTTTACTCTCGTCCTGCTGCGTATGTATATACCGTTTCATGCAGATATCAACCTTTAGAGCACTAAGGTATTCAATTTTCAGTCACTTTAAGTTGTGTCCCGCTACCGCGATACACAACTTCAAGTGACTGAAAATTTATGTGATTTGTGAAATTTAAGTCCCAATATATATGTCAGTGTTTCATAATTGAAGGCATATTTTACTTTTAACAAATGGTTATACAGGTGCTAATAAGAATGTCTACTGTAGTAGGCATCAGGGTTCTAGGGGTTAACCCTTACAGTGCTGGGATCGACGTTAGTCGTCAGAATCCGACGTCTAAAGACGATCCCCGAACTGTAAGAGTAAATATATTTCTAATGGCCATAGACCCATAACAAAGGTATTCAAATGAATCTGGAAGAGCTGACTAAGACAGCTATGATGATTTCAAATTGAAAAAATCCTTTGGTTGCTATGTTTTTCACAAATTAATTCAGCGCTTTAAGGATTAAACCGAAATAATGTCACTGAAATGGTTAATATAATTTGTTGTAATTTCCCCCGATGATGCATATTTTTTTAGATCTTGAAGGGAGTTTTCTATCTAAGAAATCTGTGACACAGTCCAAGCCAACTCCAAATAAGAACACACCTAAAGAAGCCACGCCAAAAGGCAAGAAGCAAAAGGATACCCCTAAACCTAAACAACAAGCAGAGAAGAAAGACACCCCAAGTGAACAAGAAAAACCCACGCAAACTGTAAGATATCAAATTATATATATGATTATCATAGCGATCGCCATGTAATTGTTGGTGAAACTTGAATAATGGAATTGCAGCTCAACTGTTGTACCTGCCACTTTTAGTGGTTATTTATTAAAGTACATGTATGTAAATATAGTGTTGTGCTGCTAGTATGTTTAAACTGTTCCCTCACTCAATTCTAGAATGGAACCAGCGAAAAAAAGAAGAAGAAGAAAAAGAAGAAGAATAAAAACAAGGATGGAGAGAAATCAGAAGAAAATAATACGTCACAGGTCTGGTATTTTTGTGGTATATTGGGGACTAATGGTAGCGAGGGGGTTAAATGATAATTGATTGATAAAGAATTATGATCCTAATTGATTAATGATGTGTGATGTTTGTGGTGTTTAATCAGGCTGCCACACCAAACTCAGAAAAGAAGAAATCTGCCCCGCTACAGGATACTCCGATGAAGAAGCGAGTGGTTGAAGGTGGGGTTACTGTGGAGGATTTTAAATTAGGACATGGACCCTTTGCCAAAGCAGGAAAAATGGTGAGTCTGGTAAATTTTTAGGCTTAGACTCAAGTTCTGAGAGCCTGTTATTTAATTTTGTTTGTTGCATCTGTCCGTTGGTCTGTCCACCACTATTGGTACCATCAGTTGTTTCTCATTACTGGAATTGTGAATCAAACTGAACGTACGAATCAATTACTAAACCTGAACTGTGAATCAATTCGTAGTTAACCTCTGACCTTTTTTTTTTATCTGCTTTTTTTCTCGTCAGCACGATACTCTCAGAATATGTTTTTCCAGATTATCTCTCCGAAATTTTATCTGTGTGGTCATGCTATGAATACAGTAATATAAATCCATTGCACAAATGATGCTCCATGAGATGCTCTCAGATTTTAGTTCAACTTGTTTTCATAGTGAGTTTGCCAGAACAATTTGTTTCCAGAAATAATTTTAATGTAATTTTTTTTGTAGATATCTGTATACTATACTGGGAAGCTTCTTCAGGGAGGCAAGGTGTTTGATTCCAATACTAAAGGAAGACCATTCTCATTTAAACTTGGCAAACAGGAGGTGATCAAGGGATGGGATGTGGGTGTGCTAGGTGAGATATCACTGGTGTATTGCTTCAACCCTTGTACTCTGGCGTGCAAATCCAAAAGGCAGTATACGCTTACTTTGAAAGTAAGCTGACACTGCTTTTTGTCGTTGCTGGGCAGTACTGCTAGATATGATTTCAACCAATTTTCAATCCCAAGAAAATGCCATTGAATTCATTAAATTTGATAAATAGTTGTGCAAGATTGTAAGTTTTAAATTTTGCGAGTGTCTATTTTTTCATCATTTAAAGCTGGAAATTGCATCAGCAATTCCAGCTTCAAATGACAAAAAAAAAAGAAACAAATAATTCAGCAGGACAGATTCTGACGCCTAAAATCGATCCCCGCACTGTACGATTAAATATTTATAATGGCTATAGACATAAATATTCAAATGAATCAGAAAGAACTAACTAAGATACTTATACCAATTTCAAAATAAAAAAGTCTTTTATCTCTATGGATTTTACATAAAGAATTCAGCGCATTAAGGGTTAAGATTCGCTTAAAATGTAGCCTAGTAGCAGACACTAAATGCACACTGAATGCCTGTTTAATGTTGGGCCAACGTTACAAACGGTGGACCAACTTTAAAACGACAGTGTCTACTGTGATTGAATCGGCTTGAAGTGGCTAGTTGTTAAAGGCTGCAGGTTCAAGTACATTAATTACAGTATCACTATTATTGATAGAAAACAACCACTGTAAAATCAATGACCTTTTATCAATTTGCTGTATTTTGTGGTGTGTGGAAAAAGAAAGCAGGTCTTTCCATATTATATATCATATGTTTGTTTTTACAGGAATGAAAGTTGGTGGAAAGAGAAAATTGATCATTCCTGCAAAAATGGCGTAAGTCTTTTGCTCAATGCTTGTCTATTGATGTTTGTTACGCATCCCGATAATAGTGTTCAGCATTTTTCCAGCTTCGCTGCGGGAGTATCCTCAATTTAGCTCTCACTAAAAAGTTACTGATGAAGTTTATTTATTTTTCACAGATATGACGTGTATGCCTGGGGAATTCTTCCTATATATATTTTTATGGCACTAAACCATAAATGTCCATTTTCAAAGATGGCATAAAACCTTGTCGGCGCAATACGATCCGTTGGTTGCATCACATTCTAATTTGATAGGGTGGCTCTCCAGGCATTTCTGATGATCTGATTAATTTTTAATGAACTGAGAATCCATGTAAAACAAAATAGCTGATGATGGACATTTTTTTTTTAAATGTCCCGAGTTGTCGCCAATTAAAAAAAGTGGGGCAGATGTTTTGTTACTTACAAAGTTTTTACACATTAGTTTTTTACATATGACAATTCTTCCCATACATTTTTTGGCACTGGCCAATTTGTGACAACCATTGTGAGATCCAATAAACAATTTTTTGTGAAAAGTAAACAAAATAGTGCATTTTTGTCTTTGAAAAATCATAGCTTGAGGTGGGGAGCATTGAATAAATTACATGGTGAATGACTTTTGATTATATATTACAATGCATAGTAAATATTTTATTGAGAGATGGTAAGAAAATTGTTATTTAAGCTTGAGATTTTTTTTGATTACAACTCTGCTATTATTTTTGTTTCAGGTACGGGAATCAAAGACTACCAGATATTCCTCCAAATTCTACGCTTTGTTTTGATGTTGAGCTCAAAGGGGTGCAGTAGTACTTGATCATCCTGCATTCATTGTCATCTTGTCACCTCGCGCATTTACTTCTCATCAGATTGGTGCCACTCGTTACATGTTTTTTTCTTGTAGGCAAGTTGAACTTGCCAAATGAGTATTTTTCTATATGTGTGTGTGTGTGTATGCTGAACAGAGTTCTAGGCAACTGAATATTATTAATTTGTATGCTTGGTTAGTTTTTAATAACTATTCGACAAGTACTTATTATTCACTACTCATCAATCACTTGAGATTCCCAGCAAACACGAGGCATTGAGACTATTTTTTTTTATTATTGGCCCATCTTCTTCCACGCTGGTCCAACATTAAAACAACATTGTCTTAATCCCTTGTGCTTGCTTGGTTTATTCTACTACATTAACCTGATGCTGGGCCAACGCTGGGGATGTTGGCCCAAACATAGTTTACCGTAGAGCCAGGATTTTGTCTTATGTGGGTAGTGAATTAAAAACTATTACAATTATGGTGGTTTTTTTCTATAATTTCTGGAATGATAACAATCTTTATATATGTGCAGTTTTCATCTCTTACCAATTGATAACTTTGCATAGAGCATGTCAAACACGAGACAACAAAACTGACCATTTGATTTCTGACAAAACACCTTAATTTAGTTTCATATTAATGTATGTCTTCCAAGAGGTTATAAATTCGTCCCCTTGAATATGAATGAGTGTATCTGCCACTTCACAAAGTGGCAGATACACCCTTTCATATCCAAGGGGACATTACAGTGCCAACTTGGTGTGTATGATTGTAGCTGACGCTTTAATGCACAAAATGTGTGAATTATGTATCATCGTGTAACTAATGCTGTCAATATGTTTATATAATTATACAATTAGAATATTTTCTCCGCAGAATTTCTTGGTGTAAATGTGCTTGTATGCATGGCGATTTTTTCTCTTGAATGACATATGACATTTTAATCCGATAATAAAAACACTTTTACCAATATGTTAATTTTTTTTTTTGTAAGATTGATTATTAGTCTGTAGATCATAGTGCACGAAAAGAAGACAGAATATTTTTGCATCAGCTTACAATACATTATTTATTGAAAACAAGTGTAGAATCCATTTAGACTTGCGTTTTTCCTAAACACTGCATTGTGCGGAGGCTTGGGTTGATTTCATTCATAAATAGGTGAAATCGAGGGCGTGTACTAGTTATCAAATACGTATAATCCAGTTGGAAAATCAATCCTTAAAAAAATACAACTTGAAACCACGCACATGCGGAAGACCAGGGAACAACGGCCCAGGATTGCCTCTGACCCCGCCTACAGCAGCAAACCAACATCTGGTCAATCCTCAGAATGTCGCTCAGGCCACATGTTTTTTTCCCCGTTCGATGAAGCTGGGGTGAGGATCTGTCCATCCCGCCATCCGTCTGTTTCTTTCATATTGCACAGACACATCCCTTTGACCTACTTAAATAGCCGATAATTGGCAATAATTAACTTTAATATGCTTGATTTCTGGCAGCGATTCGTTTCTGGAGCAAATCTCGGAAACCCATGGGGGTTTTCTCTCATATTGCACACACACACATCCTTTAGTGGGTGTAGATGTGCCTTTTGTGGTTTATGAACTTTGACCTACTTGAATGGTCGATCATCGGCCATAATTAACTTAAATATTCCTGATATCTGACGAGCCGTGTCAGATAGCTAGACCATTTATACTACAAAACAAAATATGCGGTTTCAGGTAGGGATATGTCCTGAAAAATTTCAACTCTTTATCGAATTCAAAATATGTTAACTTATATTTGCCTGAAATCTGATTAAACAAAATGTGTGGATTTATGGAAGGATATGGCCTGAAAAAATTCTAATTTATCAAATTTAAAATGGCCGGCTATCGACCATAATTAACTTCAATATGCCTGATATCTGGTAAACCTATCCCAATAGCTAGACCATTGAGTATAAAAAAAATGGGTTGTTTCATAAAGGTATATGGTCTGAAAAATCTGTACTCTATCAAATTCAAAATGGCCGACATTTATATGGGTAATATCGGGACAACAGGGTCAGATAGCATGCATATCTCATCTGCTCCTCGGGCTTTATCCTATACATAATCAATACATGCAGCTCTGCATAGCCCTAATAGGCCAATTTAACCCGTAAACAAAATTGTAACGTGCCTTCCAACTTGGAGGTGTGATATGCATGAGAAATTGTAATAGTGTTCTTAAAATACTATTGTAATGAAAATTATACTCTCATTTTACTGATAAATTATCAGATACGTGTGTATAGAATGATATGAGCCGTCAAAATATGTCATTGAGATCCTTACCATTAGGACGAGGAGCAAGAGAAAGCAGATGCTCAGAGATCCGTCCAGTCGTTCCCAGTCACAGCAGTTTATAACTTTATGCCACCAGATTCACGTCCCCTAGCTCTTATCATCTCACCCACCCCAGATCCAGGGCTTATATTGATGTGTGATCTCACAAATTTTACACTTCCTGGTGGTATATAGTATCAGAGGGACGTGATAACGGAGAAGGCAAGTAACTTGTGGGAAGGGGGGGATTTAATTATCTACCACGTGATGATCTACTGTCATATTTTACACTTCCTGGAATGTCAGGCTGTGATTTTAATGAGTTCCATGTGGTTTGATAATAAATGTTGGTTATAATAAGAATAGTAATATTTAGATTTTCAGTTTTCCACTGATAATCAAAATGACCGCCAGCTGGCAACTTTTAGAATTCACAATAGTGACTTGAGACCTAGTGTAGGTTTTCCGAGTCTGCGAGTCGATTTGCATTGTCCGTTTTTACGTGCGACCGAAAACGACGCTATGGCGGCCATATTTTATCAATTTTACTAAAGTGTTCTTATTTTCAGTTAAATGCCTTGAAACCTGGCAGATATAAGTTTTAAGGATATGTGAATCTATTTAAAATGTTCGTTTTCATGTGCGATCGAAAACGAAGCTATGGCGGCCATCATAATTTTAGCAATTTTAAAAAGTTCTAATTCTCAGTTAAATGCTTTGAAACCTTGTAGGCGTATGTAAAGGTTTTTGGGGTTTGCGAGTCTATTGGCATTGTCAGTTTTCATGTGCGAACAAAAACGAGGCTATGTCGGCCATCTTGATTTTATCGATTTTAATAAATAATTCTAATTTCCAGTTAAATGCCTTGAAACCTTGTAGGCTTATGTATAGGTTTTTTGGGGTCTGCGAGTCGATTGTCATGTACTTCAGTGTTCATATGCGACCGAAAATGAGGCTATGCATGGCGGCCATCTTGATGTTATTTATTTTAATAAATCTTTCTTTTTTTCAGTTAAATGCCTGGTATATTTAGTTTTTTGGGGTCTGCGAGTCTATGTGCGACCGAAAACGAAACTGTGGCTGACATGTTCAATTAAATACATGTATATACCTTGCCACCTCTATATAGGGGCCTAGCTATGCGGTATATATACGCTTTTATGGCTTTAGACTATTGGCGTCGCGTATTGGCGGAAGTTGCGTCAAATTTATGACCATTTTGAGTCACTACATCAGACGAGGTGTGTTTGAGTGCTTGCACGTTTTTTTTCAAACAATTATCACTTGATAAATAAAACAATGATTAAAGGCTCAGGCCTTTTTTCGTCGCTTATAGTTATTACTGCGGTTTTAGGAAGAAGAGAAACTGTAGATTATAGGCTTGGGCCTAATCGTTAGTAATTGAAGAACATAAATATTGAAGACATATTATATATAGCAGATGTGTCGTTAGCCTTCACTGAATCCTTATATTGACATTGTCGCGGACTCAATTCCTGTGGGCGATGACCATGATCCGCATGCGTGGACGCCCACAATATTTACTCTGCGAATCCAGACGAGCCAACGTGTCATGTTTGCTGGAATTCCACAGTTGGCCCGGTTTAGCCTATGTGTGCACAAAAGTGGCAGGCCTGAACGAGGTTTCCCATACAGTTATATCGTTTGTTTTTCATTTTTTTAATAGCACACTGAATAGGCCTACCAGCTTTTAAACATGTTAGACATAAAACGTGACATCAATCGACAGGATTTCCAAATCGTTGACCTCAATTTATCAAATCTGAATAATTTTCACTCACTTGAAGTTGTGAATCGCGTCAGCGAGACACAACTTCGAGTGGGTGAAAATTCAAATTGAACAATTTGGCGGTAGAGGTTTAAAAGAAGATGAGCTCAAGATGAGTCAGACAGCTTACTGCTTACTTTCCTAATACGTAACAAATTTACTGCTGTTTGGACGGCAATGCAGAAACAAAACATCTCTTCAGCCGAGTTATATTATTTTTTTCACATTTGCGTAAAATAAATAACAATTTATGCTTGAAGCAATCTATGATGTCACCAGAACCTTGATAGGCCTATATTACCCACTGTCTCTAAAAGCTGTCTCTTAAAGTGTATGTATGCCTGGACATGTATATTAGGTGTAGTTGAGGTATATTGTAACGGGGATATTTCGACTTGAATCTTCGGTGATAAGCGAGGGATTGAATGTATTTGATTTTATTTGAACACAAAATCGCTATCGAATGTTCCTGTACTTAGGTCGAAATTTTCGGGTCAATGCAGGATTACAGTACCAGATAATCATATCTGCGACGGCTGAAGTGTTAGATATTTTAAAATATATGTCAGACAGACCCTCACAGAGGAGTTCTTGTGGGAAGGCACTGGTATATTCTCAATAATAAAATCGTACCGATTTATCTATTAAAATACGTATATAACACTGCTAGAACGTGGCTCGTTATCCCACCATAAAATAGTCAAATATGTTGAAAGGGTATGGTTGGGAAACAGTGTTTTAAAATACTTTCCACCACTCGAATCTCTTAAGCCATTTTTTGAAGTTAGAGAAGACGTATTTATGAGTATGAAAACAACAGCCAGAGATTATGTTTTCATTTGTGTCAGGTTTGGCCATTATTTAAAACACAGCGACCATCCTAAAAGATAAACTAGATAGTTTCTTCATAACGCTTATAGACTTAGTCAGCATAGACTTGGTCACATTAATATTAGTCACGCTGGAATAAATATAGAGAAACATTAGCTAGAGGTATTTAGAAAAAGGACTGGTAATCTTATCAATAAAATGCGATCATCGTCCTGTTCAAATAATGTGTTAGTACAAGCAATATGTTTGAAACGTGGCCAGATCTCCTACTAAAAGATGGTCAGAGGGTATGGTGAAGGAACAGCACTTTAAAATACTTTCCACCACTCGAATCACTTAAGACTTTTTTTTGGTTAAAGAACACATATTATTGAGTAAGAAAACACTGTCGGAAGTGCTGTTGCAATTTGTGTGAGGTTATGCCATTATTTGTCACAACTTTACGGTACTATACGACGCGTTTTGTGCACTCTAGATGCCGCATACTTAGGTGTGGGTGTTTTTCAACACTTCTAATTTGAGACATTCTGACACATTTATTCATTAATGGATGATGCTTAACTCACTGAATTAAATAACTTACTTTTTCACCCACTTGAAGTTGTGTCTCGCTATCGCGACACACAACTTAAAGCGGGTGAAAATTCCTAATATGTTGATGTTTAAACACACATTTAGTTCCCAATACCTGTGATTTAAACGGCTTTTAAAATGGATTAAACACGACTACAGTCGTGCGGTTAAACCTTTTCAGCGCGGATACCGATGCTAGACGTCAGAATCTGACGTCTGCAGACGTCAGATTCTGACGTCTAAATAATGTAAATCGCCGCACTGCAGACGTCAGAATTTACTCTAATGAGCTTCCGTACGAATACATGCTGGCGCTTCGTTCTGAGTGACGAAGCCGATAGTTGGCAACCATTCGTCCGGCCAGACTCCTGGCAGACTGCAGATGTCATATTCTGACGTCTAAGTTATGTCAATCCCTGCACTGAAAGAGTGAAATATTTCTAATCATCGTAGACCCAAACCATGACAACATAGGTATTCAAACGAAGCAAAAAGAGCTAAGTAAGAGATTTATGATGATTTTTTCAATTTGAAAAAAAATACCTTTGGTTTCTTGGTTTATGCAAAGGTATTTCAGCGTTTCCAGGGTTAAGGTTACTAAATGTCACCAATATTGTTGTCACGCCGGAATCACTATATATCCTAATTAAAGTTTTATCCGGGACGTATAATTTTGCTCACACTGTATTATTAGTGTTGGTATTAGAGTTGGCATATCCTGGTTTAGTAAGTACTCCAGTAAACACCACCCGTAACAAGATGTTGTTCCAATGTTGGGCCAGCGTCACTGACGGTGGAACAAAGTGTGTTCATTGGGAACCCTCGCGGCTCCAATAACCATCCAGTGCTTTTGAAAACAGGTTTCCCTGTTGCTAAACAACAAATATACAGAGATATATTGACCTAAAAATAGTATACATACATTTTAAAGTGTTGATTTCCTGAAGTCTTCTAGTTATTTTCATGATGCAGTTCATTAAAGTTGAAAAACTCGAAATTGGAAATAGGCATTGCCGCGTGGCATTTACTGCCCCAAATTGGCGATGATAATTGTACACATGTTTACAGTGGATAATTAGTTATTGAATATGTTCCATATCGTCGAATACTGACACCAGTTGCTGCAATCTCCACTTGACAAATTCTAGCCACATCTCGTCGATAATGTATCAATCTAACCATAGCAGACCTCCCATAAAAGAGTATACCGTATCCCCGCGCATAAACGTGCTTGCACTTATATTTGAAGATGACACGACATGTACTTATATTCGAATATGAAATGATCTTGGCAAAACTATCACAACATAATATGAAATAAATTAAAACATATAAAGTTATTTATTTTGCACCAATAATGGTATAGCTTAATTAATACATTACTATAATATTATCATATTATTATTTAACACGGCATAACTTTATGCATTACATAAGAAACAACATAAATTATGTTTATATATATTCAATTTGATCGTAAATCAATCGGGCGTAAATAGCCGTTTCTGTTAGCTGTGAATAGACGCGCTCACGCCCTTACTGGGGATGAGGAGTGTACACTTATTGCTATCAAAACATATACTGTAATAGTGTTCTCTTTAAGTTAGCGCAGGACGACACAGTGATGTAACTGTCCAGCTCAGACAGAGAGTCTTTCACCCTGGTGGTTTCGAAATCGACAAGCTGTTTGTTTAGATGGGTATCTGCATGTTTAGAAGGGGGATAATTTAACATGTGATCAGCTGGGATTACTTTAGTCAGGCATCATATATATTGCATAAAATACAAATATGATTATAACATTATAATACAATTTCGAGTGTGAATAATCACAAACCTGAATCTATAAAGACACAAGTTGATGACAGAGTTGTTTGAAATAACATAGTGAGCGACAAAGTCACTGAGAATAGGGGTGCACTTAGTTTTCGAAAACAAGTGCATGCACTTAGTTTTCGAAAACAAGTGCATGCACTTCTAAGAATTTCAAAACAACCCCAAACAAGCGATATACACTTATAAGTGCATGCACGTTTATGCGCGGGGATACGGTACCGTCTACTTGAAGTTAGAAGGTGCTAAACTGACACATTACATAGTGGCAGTTTAGCACCTTCTAACTGCGATATATGACCTGAAATCAGGTGGAAGGTGGCAATTATTATGAGGCATGGGAAAATTCATTTTTTTCACCAACAATCTAGCAAAATTATTTTTATTTTTTAGTTCTCAAGCGATTTTGCTGCAAAGTTATGTTTTCTCTCAGCATGAACCTTTGAAAACGAGATAAAAAAGTTGACTTTTTAATGGTGTATTATTTCGGAAAGAAAATACTATTTTACAAGTGTTAAGTGGGTATTAGATTGTGCAGGAAAAAAAAGACATTTTTGAAAATTATTTTGCTGGATGGAAAATGTTGAAAATACTCAACTTGTCCATAGTAAATTCGATGTTATGTGTCGTTTATGGTGAAATAAGCCTTTTTTAATGCAAAAATATATCATAAGCTTACAGAGGTGCAAGGACTTAATCGTCTCCTTGACTATGAAAGGGTGTATCTGCCACTGTGTAAAGTGGCAGATACACCCTTTCATATCTAAGGGGACGTTATATGCTTGCATGTACTGCGTCTATGGAGGAGCATTCATTCAAAACATCTATTCAGAATGCAATTTTTATTCATTTAGCTGTAGGCCTAGCTGCAGTACAGTATTAAACCGATTTGCATAAAAATAGTGCCAAAGTAATCAGGACTTTTCTGGAATAGCAAAAAGTGCAGACATTCTCGGCTGCCGCCAGACGGTGGGTTTTCACGTCACATTATATACATTACCAACAGATTAACCCCCAAAGCGCTGAGCACGCCTAAAATCGTTTTTTAATCTGTTTTATTAGCCGCCTAAATCGCAAAAACTGGGAATACAATGACTGTTTGCACATCAAGATATTCAAATGTTTTGTTTCAAATTAAACAAATATGAGTAATTTTCACCCACTTGATGCTGTGGGTCGCCGTCGTCATTTAATGACATGACCCTTATTATCCCTCGCTCGGCTCGGCTTTTGGATACAGCTATGTAGACTGACAAAAACATACAATTATAGATCATCTCTAATTTAAAATTAAAAAAATAAAGTGAAGTAAATATTTATCCCCACACACAAGCTGACATAAATGTTTGGCTTGAGGAAGAGTGTGAAACAATTCCTGCACATAGGAAGTGAAAGAGATAAGTTGTCCAAATAAGGTTGCTGGTAGGCTTCTGGTCCAACAAACACGAGACGTTGGCCCGATGTGTGTTTAATGTTGGCCCATTGTCTTCGACGCTGGCCCAACATTAACCCAACATCGGGCCAACATCTTGTGTTTGAGGGTGGTTATCCTGTGAAATCTGCGAATAACCGTACCGGTATTCTTAGTCAAGCTGCGCGTATATAATGTGTCAACCCTTTTTGGTCGTGCTATGATGAATGTGTACTACCGTACAAAGCCAAAATGCAGTATCTGCTTACTTTACAAGCAAGCAGATAATGCATTTTGGCTTTGCAGGGCAGTATGATATTCAAGCAAGTTTCTAACCGATGAAAAATAGAGGTATCAAAAAGAGCCGGATTAAAACGATTAATGTCATCATTTTTATTTTGGTTCCGTATATGGCCATAATATGTGAACATATTCATAGACTAGAATTGAAAAAATCTTCTAAACGTTGGCAACGGATTTTGGTCATGCATGTCTGATATTAAATCTCGTCCTAATTTCTCTTTTAACTGGTTTTCCATGTAAATAGTATCTCACATTATACACTGTACCGTACCTTGTTTCTGATGTGTTTCCATTTATATAATATGTATATATATATATATATATATATATATATATATATATATATATATATATATCATGTATATATTGTTGGCCGAATTATAATTTCATCTTCAGACAGAAGACAGGTAAAGCAATGTAGGCTACAATGTCTGGTTATTTTGTTTCTTAACTACTAGTTTCTTAACTACTAGATCTCAGTGTGTTTTATTCAAAATTGTAATAATTTAAAACATGACTATCTAGGTTGGGCCTATATTTTAGTTAAATTAGCAGTTAAATATCAGTTAGAACACAAATTGCAATTAGCAGGTTGGTCAGCCTAACCCTTTAACCCTTAAATTATTTAATTGGAATTTTAATTCACTTGAAGTTGTGTCTCGCTGACGCGATTCACAACTTCAAGTGGGTGTAAATTATTCAGATTTGACAAAGTGGAGGTCAACGATTTTGAAATCTTGCTGAATAATATCATATTTTATTTTTAACATGTTAAAAAGATGGTATTCAATGTGTTAATGAAATTTAAAAACGTGAATGTAATCGGAACCTTTGGTTAAATGGTTAATATACTGGAATGAGCTGTGGCGACCGTATTTAAATTAAGCCTTAGAATCCGGAACAACTGTCAATATTTTGTTCTTTCTTTCAAAGGCAAACAGCAGTAACTGCTTATTTTTCAAGTGAGCAGTTACTGTTGTTTGTCTTCGCACGGCATAGCTGTAATTTGTATCAGATACTGGCCCAGTTGGCAAACAGGACGAGAACATGGTGTAAACAGGTAAACAATAGTGACACCGCTGACAGTGAACTCCTAATGAACTGACCCACATAACTGTTTGTTCTAGGATTTAACCCTTAAAGCGCTGAAATACTTTTATATAATCCAAAAGATCGAAGGTTTTTTTTTTAAGAAATGATCATAAATATCTCAGTTAGCTCATTCTGCTTCATTTGAATACCTTTATGTTATGGGTCTACGGCGATTGTAAATGTTTCACTGTTTTAGTGCGGGGATCGACTTTAGAAGTCAAAATCTGGCGTCTACCGACGTCAGATTCTAAAGTCTAAAGTCGATCGCCGCGCTGAAAGGGTTAATTGCCGTTGTCCAGCGACTTTTAAATTGTCTATTTCGCGATCGTCGGATCATCTTCAGCTGTACATATAAAAAAAATATCTGCACAGGAACTAAGCCGGTTTTTTCCTATCACATTGGCCAAGGGCACTCGCACCCACACAAAAAGTGGGTAACCACTCGGAAAACCACCTGGATATTGTGTTTAACAACCACCCGCTTATCAAGCACGTGTGTCAGTCGGTCGGAAGCGCAGTGGACCAGGCAGTGGGAGGGGGGTCAACTACGCAGGGAACGGAGTTTTAAACATTCTAATATCATAAAGCTCGACCGAAATAAAAGCAACTCAACAATTATATCGAGGATCTATCACTCAAATTGTAGCTGCATTCGTTTAGTATGTGATGATGAATACCACAAAGTATGTCCACTAATATAATACTGAATACTGGTGGCTAATTTGTGGTTTTGATAGTGCACCCCCCCCCCCTCCATTTGAACGTCCGGTTGATCGCGCATCCCGTGGATTCAATATATAAGCCCTTGATTGGAGTGGGTGAGATGATAGAGCTAGGGGACGTGAATCTGGAGGAATAAAGTGATAACCTGCTGTGACCGGGGACTGGACGGATCGTTATCAAAGATGTTTCTGAGCATCTGCTTTCTCTTCCTCCTCGCCCTAATGGTAAGAATCTCAATGGCACATTTTGACGTCTCATATCATTCTATACACAAATATCTGATAATTTCATATGTAAAATGGGAGTATAATTTGCATGACATTGGTATTTTATAAGAACATTTTTAGCATATTTCGTGCATAGTTAGGCATGTGACTCCTGGAAGTTGGAAGGCACACTACCTGTGTCCTTCATTTTAAATACAGATTGGTCTAAATGCCTTGCGTGCATATACAATTATATTCATTAGGCAGCTCTTATTGTTTTAAGCACTATTGTCATTTTAATCTATTTTCTTATCCTTTTTTATTACATTAAATCAATGTTAGTGGGAACGAAATGTGTGTTTAAACATCATGATTCGCAAATGTTTGGTCTCCAATTAACAAATTATGAGAAAATTTCACCCACTTGAAGTTGTGGATCGTGTTAGCGAGATACAACTTCAAGTGGGTGAAAATTTTAATTGCATAACTTGGCGGTTTAAGGGCTAGATACTAGGGCTATTCAGAGCTGCAGGTAAACTGCGGGTATTGATTCTTCTTTGTGCTTTCATTTTCTTATTTTTTCTAGTTGTTATTTTTCACTCATTTAAAGCTGGAATAGCTAACGCAATTTCCAGCTTCAAATGACGAAAAATATTTATATTTTTGGCAGGAAGTGGCTGCCCGGCCACGCGTTTACATTACTCAGTGCGTTTGGTATTGGCGAAACTAAGTGGGGTCGTTTATTACCAATCGTCTACTGGATGACTGAACGCTGACTGGAAGGCCTATCGTTTTCAAAAATAACCATTACTCGAATTGAACAATTTTATTTGGCCTTTCAACGCGGGGACCGACTTTAGACGTCAGAGTCTGACGTCTGTAGACGTCAGATTCTGACGTCTAAAGTCGATCCCTGCACTGGAAAAAAATAATATATATATAATGGCAATAAACTCATACCATAGGTATGCAAAGGAAGCGGGAAAAGCTAACTAAGATATTTACGATGATTTCAAATTGAAAAAACCATGGTCTCTTGGCTTATACAACAATATTTCAGCGCTCGAGGGTTTATTAATTTCACTGACATTTAGTTTGGTTTTAAATTTGACTGAATGTACGGCCTAGCAGGTTAAGGGCCAGCACTTAGGGCTATGAAATTGAAATCCACCCCCCCCCCACTTGAAGTGAAAATTACATGTATTTGTTTAATTGCAGACCAAACATTCGCAAATATTTATATTTAAGCCAGCATTCCATTGCAAATAACATAATAAAAAAACATGAATAAAACGAATTACAAACCAGTACATAATCGTACTTAACGCTTAAGGGGTTAATGTGGGACGTGGCACATTTGTTAGAACATAGCGCTTTGCAATAGCCGCTGCCTGTCGTGAAAGTTCGAAACCCGCTTGGTGTAGGATATCATGTTTCTTCCCTCTCAACTCTGGGGCATCGTTGTTTCGATGTTGTGTTGAGGCACTTCACCGTCACGTGCTTCATTTCACTCAGGTGGAAATGAGTATCTTGTAGGACAGAGATGGAAATGTGTGAGAAAAGTTGCTTGCGCCGAAAAGGCTGCAGTGCTGTATGGTCTATAAAAGAATGGAAATGGTACATGAATGAACAGTTTCAGTGACCAGGGGTATTGTGTGTAAAGCGCAGAGAGAATTGTATGTGCGCTATATAAGAAGTCACCATCATTAAAATGATTAATATTATGGGGTTTTTTCGCTTTATAGGGCGTGGAGAGAGCAAAGTGTCAGACAATGGATCAAGTAATTCTCCTGGCCATGCAGTCGAGTGAGTTGATTTTTTAAATATGTATTATTGTTTAAATAATTTTAGCATAAAAAGATAAAATTGAATGGCTATTGATGCACCTTGCAAGGTTTGAATATGACTACAACTAGGTGGTGGGCGAGTCCACACTCCCAGGGACATGAGTCCCCCTGGTAAAGTGAAACAGCCCTGCATAGTCAAAAGAGTCCCTCTTAACTTTTACATGTTGTATGACTGTGCTTCTTGTACAGCATTTGTTGTAATAGCTAGTTTTAAAAGAGTATAACTTCACAAACAATTGGCGGAATCTTTATGTTCAAGTCAATGTCTCCATGTGCAAACATTTGACTTTAACTCTTTCACCCCGGGGATCGACTTTAGACGACAGAATTTGACGTATATATGACGTCCCATTCGGACATCTAAAGTCGAATACCGGAAAAATATTTGAAATATTTATGATGGTCGTAGATCAATAAAATGAAGCAGAGGGAGCTACCTAAGACATTTATAATGATTCCAAAATGGTCGTTTGGTTTATATAAAACTATTTCAGCGCTTTAACTCTTTCAATCCTGAATTTACCATATTCATCTTCATCCACTACAAGCCGCGAATTGCTGCCGCAATTCTCGACTTGTAGTGGATGAAGATGACTTGATGTGGCTTAAAAATTAAAGAAAATTACCACGTATTGGTAAACCAGTTTCATGGAAATTTTCGTTCTAAAAGCCTTAGTTGTAGGGAAATTAATTCTATTTTCAGGGATGCGAAATGATGCTTTAATGCATCGTGGGGGCTTAAAGGGTTAATGGCTGAATAAATATTGTAGCTTTACCATTGCTGAGAACCCTTTCAACACGCATTATTTCACAAAACCATCCACACAATGACGTACTGTATTACCCAGCACACACGAGGCATTGATCCAGCGTTGTTTTAATGTTGGGCCACCGTCTACGACGCTGGCCCAACATCAAAACAACACTGAATCAATGCATTGCGTTTGCCGAGTACTCAGGTAGGCCTTGGCGTCTCATGTATGAATTAAGATACATAGATAGTTTTATTGACACAGACGGTAACAATAACAGCCACGGATATTATATTGTTTGTGTATTATATTGTTTGTGATACAACCCAAAACACGTCACATCCAGCGTGCGTATCTACCGCTGGACCTTGTGTTGTTGGGTGGCACCTTGTACTTTGACCGATGATTATGACCCTTTGGTTTCCAGCGTATCATTATGTTCGCCAGGAAGGCTATGTGTTTTGGTTGTTTCGGTTTGTTTTTGTCTGTCTATTCGTCCGTCGGATGACATAAAAAGTAATGAGCGGAAACTTTTACCTGTGTGTGTCTCAGACCAAAGACATATCATTTTATATTTTGGAGATGATCCGGATTACGATAGAGGCTTGTTTCGGGCCAAGGAGCAATTCCTTAATTTCAGCGGAGGTTTGTAGTCCGTGACTGACTGTCTAGTATTATGATGGTCAGGAAACGTCAAAGCCGATGGGCCATCATCAGCCCCACACCGGCTCAGCGTCCTGTGTTTGCTAGGTTTATCGCAGCATTCACCTATCTTAGTCAGAACATCATATCAGCCACTCATTTCAGTGACGGATATGATATTCTGGCAGCCACGCGTTCGACATGTGTATATTGCGTTTGCGAATATGTCATAACTTTGTAACTACGCGTGGACATCCTTACAAAACACCTGGGGGTCAAAGAAAATCTTGTCTTAACATTCAGTCATTTATCACTAAAAAGTTAAGGCCATCTTAACAGTTTTAATGATAAATGACTGAAATCAAATTTTAAAATTGTCAGATGCATGAATTGTTATTCAATTTTATTGTCGAAATTTTACTTTAGTCTAATAATACTTTCACAATATTTTTTTTTAGCCAACTGTCAATGAATCAGGCAAGTTTGGAAACATTGACAACCATGCCTAAAATTTGAAGTAGGTTGTGGGATAGTCTGTTTAAGACAAGATTTTCCTGGTGAAACGAACTCCTGATCCTGAATCTAAAACTGTGATTTTTTCGATGAACTATGAAATCCCAGTACCTGTTCATTGTTGACATGGGCTGTGCATGTACGACTGCACGTCACTGATTCATCGGTGCTGGGGTTGGTAGGGTTCTGTGGGTGAACAAGCGGCACTGCGCATTGGAGTGAACCACAGCACATTATCACCGGAATCTCTGGAGTTTCTCTTCCACGGGTTAAGACGCCATTTTCTGGGGTTTCTTTTTACAATTTGACTGTTTTTCTTTATCTGCAGGTATGGCCATGGACTTCATACAGAGTAACGAGACAGTACTGGTGGAGCTGGACATGCTGTTCACCAGGGAAGATTGGGAGATGATCGAAGCTGCGTGAGTACTTTTACCGGATCCATTTCGCCTCGGCTTATCTATTAGCGAGTGAAACTAGATAAATATAACACAAGATATGAACTCTCTCATATATTATATTAGCTTTACCTGCCTTATGGCGGTCAGATATTCAAGTTAAAGATATATAATGTAATTATGCCAAGTAAGATTTCCAACTTGTATTATTTATCTTCTTTAAAAAACGCAAAAATATTTTTATTGGGCCAAAGAGTTGTAAAATTAATTGAATTATGCCTTACGTCGCTTTCTGTACGATCATGGCAATATCGCGACAGAAGGAAGCCTGGAGTAAGCTTACCGATAATCCGATTGTCAAGCACTTTACCGAACCCAGCCACAGCTTTCTGGCTTTTAAGAGCAGGCAGTACTAATATCTGCATTGCAATGGGATGGCAAAGGTTTTTCTATGCCTGCTAATTTGAGACTACAGATGACCTAAATTTATTCAGCTAGTTTAACTACTACCCCCGTAGTTTTACGAAGGCACTCATAAAAAAAAAAAATCGCGGTGCATACCAGAAATTCTACAGGTCAAAGTGATTTAGAAAAGATCTGGAGTTATCACCCTGGTTATCAAGTCTAAATTGTCCTCTGTGTGCTGAAAGGTGAGTGGGATATAAGACCCTTTAGATCCAAGATGGCGAAGTGAATCACGCTATCACCCGTATCGCTTTGTTATAGTGTATTCCATTCTCAAGTCTTTTTATTGCAGTAACAACATGAGAACACGCAAAAAGAGGAAAGCATTGAACTACGAGAGTAAGCGCTGGCCTCAAAAGACACTACCTTATCAGCTGCAACCAGGAACGTTCTGTAAGTCGACTTTACATGTGTATAAAATATACATTAAAAATATTTTTCAATATTTAGGCCCTCTCAATATCTATTTAAGTATATAAGTTACTGTAGGCGAATATCGTGACTGACTATATTAGCCATATAAATAACTAGACAATCAGTCAGTGGATGTATGACTCTGTCATAATTAAAGATCGTAATCCAGATCTAGGAGCATCCCAAAAATCTAATCGATTGTTCCTTGACAGACAAACAAACCAACCCGACCAAAACCATATTTTTTCTGGTGAAGGTAAATGTACAAAGGTCTGTGACATAGAAATCTCCGCCACGAACGGCTCATTTACAGGAATCTTTTGTGTTTGTTTTCAGCTGGCTCTGACATGGCACAAATAAATGCGGCTATGGGGGACTGGATGAGATATACGTGCCTCACTTTCAGGGAGAAAACGTCCACCGACAGAAACTACCTCTACATACAAAACGGCGCTGGGTAAGCCCACCTCACCCGCCATGCTCAACCAATGTTTGTTTAACTCTTTAACCGCCAAATTATTCAATCTGAATTTTCACCCACTTGAAGTTGTGTCTCGCTGACGCGATCCACAACTTCAAGTGAGTGAAAATTATTCAGATTTGACAAAATGTAGGTCAACTGTTTTCAAATATTGCTGATTGGTGTCACATTTTATCTTGCACATGTTCAAAAGGTGGTACTTAATGTGTTAATAAAAAATGAAAACCCGAATATATGCGGCACCGGCGGTTAAGGGGTTAATGCTGGGCCAGCTTTAATGACGGTGGCTCACCGTTAAACCTTGCAACGCTGAAATAGTTTTATGCAAGCCATGACGACCGAAGGGTTTTCATCCCCCGCCGGACGGTGTTGCGGCGGGAGGTTATGGCGTCGGCTCGTATGTCCGTCCGGTAGTCCGTCCTTCTGTCCGCATTTCATTTCCAGAGCAGATCTCAGAAACCCATAGGGTGATTTCTTTCATATTGCACACATATATCTCTTAGGAAATGAAATAAATCGGGCCTTAGGCCACCTTTGTGCACATATAGGCTAAACTGGGCCAGGAGAACCTCCTGAGGATGGTGAGATGATTGAGATGACACTGTCCTCCAGACACAGGTTTCGAAATTCGAGCCCTGGCGGTCTGAGGCCGAGCACGCTACCCCTCGGTCACGGAGGCCCCCCACAATACTGACTTTCATACGTGGATGGGGAAGAAACATTTTTGTTTCTTTCAAACTGAACCCCGAACTCTGGCGTGAAAGGCAGCGGTGCTAACCACTACTTTAGGGCCCCCGCCCTATATCTCTTAGGGGTGTAGATGTGCCTTCTGGGGTTTATGACTTTGACCTACTTAAATGGCTGACTATCGGTCGACTCATAACTAGCTTCAATATTCACGATATCTGGCAAACCGTACCAGATAGCTAGACCGTTACTATAAAACAAAATGAGCAGTTTCAGGTAATAGCTATACCAATAATATAAAAGCAAAAAGTGCAGTTTCATGGAGCGATATGTCCTGAAAATTGTTAACTCGCTCAAACTCGAAATGCCTGATATCTGGCAAACCTTTTCATATAGCTAGGCAATTGCTATAAAACAAAATGTTTCAGGAAGGGGTATGCCCTAAAAAGTGTCATCTTGACCAAATTAAAAAATGGGCGACTTGCGACCATCATTGAATTTTATACCCGTAAAATACATGGTAAACTGTGCTTGATATGTAGACCATTACTGTAAAACAGTGAGTTCAAGGAAGGACGAACCCTGAAAGATTTTTATCGGGGCGGGGGATTATGGTGGACGACTGGCCTCATGTTTATTATATAAACCTTTTTGTCCGTTTCGGTAACGTGCCAGCAAACTTATTGCTGCCATCTCAAGACTTTAACTGGATTTAAACTGGGTCAAGCTGGTCATAGCTGGTCATAGTAGCACCCCACTATATGAGTAAGGAAGGTACAGCAATTGTGTCATGCAAATCAGGTTTATAGGTCAGAATTAAAACAGTTTTATGTCTTTCTGATTATATCCACTTTTAATATCGAATTAATCCAGATATCTTTTCTAATCACACTGAAGTAACAGTTGGTAAATGGTATATACCTTTTGTCTGAACATTGATTGTATAGTTGGAGTATACAAGACTGGTCTGACTTGGTACAGCAACCACACACAACAGGATACATTCAGCCAATGGTGTGTTCATCTAGTTGTAGCTACACAGACAGTGACCAACAGAGTTGGGGTCAATTCCGGAATTGAATGGGAATTGAACTCAATTCCTGACTCAATTCCAGGAATTGGACTAGGAATTGGAATTGAAAAAAAAAGGGATTGGAATTGAATTGGAATTGACAAAATATGCCCGGAATTGATAAAGGAATTGACTTTTTTATCCATGTTTATTTTCTAAGCGCTATTAAACGCATGAGTGATCATCACTTTTGTCATTGCTGTAGAATTTTACCTGATCTATGTTGATTGCTATGTGTATACATATGTGATTAATAATAATAATAATAATAATAATAATAATAATAATAATAATAATAATAATAATAATAATAATAATAATAATAATAATAATAATAATAATAATAATAATAATAATAATAATAATAATAATAATAATAATGATAATAATAATAATAATTACAATAATAATAATAATAATAATAATAATAATAATAATAATAATAATAATAATAATAATAATAATAACAATAATAATAATAATAATAATAATAATAATAATAATAATAATAATAATAATAATAATAATAATAATAATAATAATAATAAACTTATATTGGCCTGGTGCCTAAATTATGTTAAAAGCTTTTATTTAAGTTATGTAAAAATACTCATTTAAATGACTAATGGCCATGAAGATTAAATAAGATTGTAATGTGTAATCCAAATAATATTTGTAACAAGATTGCTCCTGCTAAGTTGGAGCAATTCAATCTAACAATCAGAGATTGGTGTGTGCGTGTATATGCTTGTTACTTGTTGTTACTTGTACACACCAAGTTTGATCATCTTCACTCTGCCATGTGATTTGCGGCACGCAATCTTGAGCCATGCTCTGCGTGTATTAAGACTGGACTGGTGCAGATGAGTTTGATTTACTCCCTCGGACTGGTGTAACCAGCCCGGAAACAGTTTTGCCGAAAAGTGCGCCTCATGACAACTCAACTAGCGTCAACACCTACTGTGCATATAGTGTTAGAGAATTATCATCGAGTGGCTGAATTATCAGCAAAATGAGACGCCGAGCCGGCGTTGGTTTAATGTTGGGCCATCATCGCAAACGACGAGCCAACATTATATCAACATTGGGTCAATGTTTCGTGTTTGCTGGCTTAAAGTTCTGGAAATAATTGTACTATTATACCTGGATTCACCTTTCACCTTGGTGGATGCTTTTTCGCTCTCATATCGATATTTACCGTTTTTGGTGGATTTTTTTTACATATTCACTTACTTTGTATGATGGGGCGATTTAATTTTCAGACGATTATTGAATTGAGTGAGGTTACTGGCTGTGAAGTGAGAAAATAAAAAAACATCTCCACAAAATTCCGCCAACCATGTTTGTTGATCTTTCCTCTTGTCCACATTGTCTGTCATCCTCGTACTTTGGCTCAGCCCACTCATTGGAAAAGCATCTTCGCTCTGCCATGTGATTTGCGGCACGCAATCCGCTCTGCGTGTATTAAGACTGGACTGGTGCAGATGTGGAAAAGGTGATGGGGGTTATCTCCCGGCTGGGTGGCGCGGGGGTCTACATTCTCAATTCCTATACCATTGGCTTATTAACAAACGGGCCAAGTTCATGCTACGCTAGCAGCTAAATGGAAATAGTTTGGAGAACTATTTAATGTAAAGTAAATAGACTATGACAATCAATGCTTGTTTTGCATGCATGGTAGCACACACAGAATATATATGGTATGACATGTAGAGATTTATCAGATAAAGGCATCTAGGCATATGTGCCGTGATGCTCTCTCACAAATGTGAATGTTCCCGTTATAAACTTTCAGGCACATTTTGGGTATCAGCTATGTGCCTTTTTCATTATAATAGGTTAAAGCTTTTTTTTTATGTAGCTCATTTTATGATTATGAGAAAAGTAGCAGACTTTAATTCATATTTCTGTAAATATATGGAAACTATCAGAAACTGTTATAATAGTCTACACGAATAACAACATTACCGCTATGAGGCCCTATGTATAAAACAATTTTCGGTTTAGATAGGCCATTTTAAGCACTAAAATTTGAAACTCCAATTCTTTTTCTCCGCCAGACCCTCCAATTCTTTTTCTCTCCCCAGACCATCCAACCCTTGTGGACCCCCCCCCCCCCCCTCTCCCAATCGAACATTTCTGGTGGAAACCCTGGTTACACAGTTCGATTTTATAACTTATTGATGTGGCCTACGCGATTTATACTACATTATTATGTCCATGATTTCCCCCTTACACATTTTTGTATAGTTTTGAACATGTAGCGATATCATTATTCACACATTTCTTAATTGAAATATACAATTGAAATATTTCATGTTTTTTAAATTCTAGAGAAACTATTCAACATAGTTGACCATAGTTGTTTTGTGGATAATCATTGTTTCAAACGAGTACAATATGTGATGAAGTTGGAGTTGTAGTACCAATCCATGTTAAGGCGAGAGTGTTATAAAAATATTATGGAGCATGAAATTGTGGCAATGATAATAGAGCAATAAAAAAATATTCTGTAGGGCTATTCGTTAAGGTGTGGTTGGATTGTTTGGGTATACAGTTCCACCCAGTCAGCTGTTAAAATTAGGATATATAATATCAGGCTTTATTTAGCAGGATCAGGGCTCTAATAACAACGAAATAGACAAATTTTCTCTCAGTTACAGAACTTTCGGATTTTGTCATCCTAATCATGTGGTGGGTTGATTGTGTATACATTCTCTCCGCAAGCTGCGATTATGTACAGCAGAAAATTGACGATCATAGCCCGGGGATTACAGCTCGCAAGGCCTACAGAAAAAAATGGCTGGGGGGGAGGGGTGTGCCCAAAAAGCCCCTCTTTTTCAGGCGATGTTTCGAATCATTGATTCAAAATATTTACTTCTGGGGTTAATTTACCTCATGGGGGTGGGCCTACACAACCTGTGCACAGAGCATCGCAACCTAGTACCTACTAACTGATCAATTAAAAAAACTAGCCCACCACCCAATTTTAGCCAAATTCAAACCTTGCAAGGAGTATCAAGATTCTTTCAGTTTATGTTATTTTTTATTGTTGAAATGATTTAATCTATTTTAGCAATTCAAACTTTTAATGTACCAGGCAAGTTTCTACTTTTGTAGGTGGACCATTCTCATTCATCAAATCCACTATCCTTCCACTAGCGTCAGCTAGTGCTAGTGTGGCCCTGAGAAGGAGGCTGTAGGTGGACTAGTACCTAGCCTTAGTGGCTGAAACAGGTTTCGGCCACAGATTGACCCCATACTGACTGCTCAGTGTCTTTTTCTGTGACATGTGCACATGTCTTATAGGCCCTGGTCAGGGAGGGTGATTGACCCCGTACAAAATCGTGTAACATTTCTTTGGACGATGATATCAAGGACTTGCCCTTGAATAATCAGGTCGAAAATAGTTTTTTTTACTTAGAATCAGTAACATTTCAGTTAGGCCTACATGCCCGCATGCTCAGCCCACAGCCTGCACAGGCATTAAAAAGGGTTACCTTCATTACCCCCTCGACCCCACGACCCACAACCCTTGACCTTCTACCATCAACCCACAACCCCTCGACCCACAACCCCCTCGACCCACAACCTTTCCGAATTACACTTCAACCAAAGTTTAAAATAGGTTAATTTTGGTTTAATTTATAGGCCTAATCGTGTAAGGCCTATTGATGGGCCCTTTTCATTTATATCGTAGGCCCAATTTTTTTATCAGGCCCAAAATCAATGAATAGGGCATAATAGATCCTGTGTCGGTAGACCTATATCTTATCCCTATATGCGCGCGGCGTTTGCAAGTCATAGCGTCCCTGTGCAGACAATGTTGTGCCAGCTGTGGAGATGCTGGCCCAGTATTGAGACAACAATGGGTGAATTCCCCGAGTCACCGCTTGTGTTTGCTTTGATGCCCGCTACAGCGCCCATGTTCCTGAAACTGGACTCATAATCTATAAATAGCACACGCTCACCGAGCTAGCTGATACAATGAAGTATGGGAGAGGGGTGTCTATGTAGCACTGTTTTCACTGAGTAACCAATAAAGGAATTCCTGTGTTTCAAAGAATAGGCTTAATTATATATAATAATTACATGATTGATTTAACAGCCTGCAGTGGGTCCCATATGCATGGTGACTTGAAGTTCCCGGAACGGGTTAACTAATTTTAAATGTGGGAACTTCGGAAACTTGTAGCGTCCCGATATATATTAGGCCTACTTGAAGTAGAAATATTTGGTTACTAGACGGGATGCCTGCCTGACATTTCGTTTCCATTTTTGGGCTGTTTTCGGGCTATTTGCTTACCATCAGGGGTAACAAATATTTTGTTGTTGTTGTGGGTCGAGGGGTTGTGGGTCGAGGGGCTTGTGCGTCGAAGGTCGAGGTTTGTTTGTGAGGGCTCGAAGGGGTCATGAGGGTTATGAGGGTAACCATTTAAAAGTTATAATGGAGATTTTTCGGACCTTGGGGTCGAGATCGCTCTCAGTCACCGCCATGTTGAATTTTCGGGTAAAGCAAATACATCTATCAACGGCCTCAGAGAGGACGACACGGCTATGGTACCTTATGACTATGATTGCACAAGACCTACTTCATTGTGATTAATATTTTACATTTTATTTTTAATGTTTCAGGGCTAGGCTCTCTGGTATTTATTGTCTATCTTTATCTGCAGTAAAGGGGATGTGAACCATGTGAGGTGCGATTATAATGCTCAGTTATGAGGCGTATATCCATTTATGCTTGGTCATCAATAATCAAAGACATTATATATATTTTTTATTATTATTGATCGTTTAGGCTACATGTCAACTTTGACATATTGGTCATTTTGTTTTCTTTATTTCTTTATATGTTTTTCGATGCGGCGCAAATCGGTTATGAATATGTTTCTGTCGTCATTATCCCAAGAATTTGAACAGTTTGGGTCGCTGCATATGTGTGTACCAAGGAAAGATATCGGCCGTCGTGGGACTCGAGCCTGATACCCCCTGAGTTAGCCGATGAGCCAACCTGGCGCCACAATATATGAATAATTTTTATTGTCAACATCAATCAATCACCCATATTAGGCCTATATAGGCTATGTCGGTCACTTATTAAGTGAATTTCTAGCCATATATGCCCAGCAAACTTATGAGACGTTGGACCAATTTGCAACGCTGGTTTCCCACTGGACCTGCGTCGCAAACGGATATTTCGAAAACCCCCTCGACCCTCGACTTCATTTTTTTTTTATAGTCTGTTTATTAAATTCGGGAAACAATATCAGGTCAATGTTGGCTCACCGTCTGCGACGCTGGCCTAACATTGGCTGAAAGCCTCATGTATATTATTTTGGATAGCCTCATGTATATTATTTTGGATAGAGGCACGATACGCAATATATGCCGGCACTTGATTAGGCGTATACATGTATAGACTGCCATATGAGTCCCACCACTGTCTTACATTAAAGCTGGCCCAACAATGTTCCAGTCCAATGATAGCTAAGCACATAAAACACTAAGCATTGAACCAATGTTGGATTATTGCTGGGGCAACTTCTGTAACGCTGGCCCACCGCTTGCGATGCCTGTGCCAAAGCGTGTGACTGAATGAAGCTGGGGAGTGATATGCCGGGTGATATGACTGGCAAGTGTTATTTACGCACCAAAAAACAAGAGGCATTCAATCCCATGCTTGGGTTAATATACATAACAGTTAAAGTTAGACAAGCGTCCTACACAGTCACAGTGACTCAACATTAAAATGTGTTTGGCCAGCTGTAGGCCTACGTGTATTCATAAAACTATATTCGATGGCCACCCATTAAATAAGATACATTAAAGCAACGTCGGGTGAATGCTGGACCAGCGTAGCAGACGGTCAGACAACATCACTTGATAGCCAGGTTAGCATCACAATAGGCCTATATAAATTTCACGAATGTTATTATCATACAAAAGTTATAATTATATAAACAAACAAAAACTGTTTTTAAATTTATTCTATTCACTTATCTTGTTCAACATTTTCCTTATTGTTGCTTACCAGTTATGTACTATATTAAATCTAATCAAATCAATATAATTTATTCAAACAAAATACAAATATATCAACGTTTACAGTGATATTTAAAGGACATAAAAGTAAGGCACCTTACATTATATTGGCATGAAATTATTGTTTGAAAGGTAGTGAAATGAAATCAATGACTATGTTCACTTCCCATTTACCGTGTTTAGGCTACATTGAGTAATAATACATCTGTGATTGACGCTAAATAGGTAAATGTTATTTTACAACAACATTCACTTTTCAAAACTGATAATTGAAAATAAATTGCGCAATCAATTTGCACATGGTGGCTATGTTTCCCACCCATCAGGAGCCCCAGCCACCCCTCACCTGCAAGGGGGGTGCTGATCAGCTCATACCGGTACCTGCATACACAATAAGCTAAGTGGATAACAGAGCCTGATTGATATACAACGCACCTGCACAACTAACAATTAAAACAACCTGCTCAACCCGTCAGACTTAATTGACTTGTCCACGTGTACACGTGCAGAGAACATAAGTTGTTTATTTGGTTGAGTGGCGGACCGTAACTATATCAAGTAATATTTTAACCCATTCAATCTGTGGCATTATTTCAGCTAATCAAATTAAAATAAGTAAGTGTTAAGGTAGAACATATGTTTTATACTGACTCACAGTTTTAGGTCGATATTGTGAGTACTTTCCACGTAAATAGTGAATCAGTAACACCATATGATCCCCCCCTAAAATGAGATTTTTAATGTGAATGCCACTATAGTATTATTTTAATAATGACTCCCTTATATACATGTATTCGCGCAAGCACTGTTTAACTACCACTTTTGTGTCACTTAACAACATTTTTTAACATTTGTATTTAAAAAGTAATGCTTGTCTCATGGGCATAATTTTAGTTCTCGTATTTGTTATATTTTTGTCATTTGGAGTCTATAGTTTATAAAACAATCACGAGTCATGATTAGACTTATAGTCGGATTCACATTAAAAATCCATTTTAGGGGGATCATATGGTGTTACTGATTTACTATTTACGCGGAAACTCCTCACAATATCGAATTAAAACTTCGAGTTGATATAAAACATATGTTTTACCATAACAATAACTTATTTTCATCCGATTAACTCGAATAAGGCCACAGATTGGACGGATACAAATATTACTTGATATAGTTAAGGACCGCCACTCAACCAAATGAACACAGATGCAGTTCTGGGCGCGCGTACCCTGTGTACACTTAGACAAGTCTATTACACCTGATGGGTTGATCAGACTGTGTTAATTGGTTCTTGAACAGGTGCTTTGTATATCAATCAGCAGTGGTGATTCACCTAGCCTATTGTGTATAACAGTTACCAGCATTATTTTGGCACCAGAGTTGCAGGTAGGGCTAGGTGGGGCTCCCGAAGAGTGGGTGACATCGCTACTATTTTATTTTATGTGCAATTTTATTGCGCAATTTCTTTTCAATTGGACTACCAGTTCGAACAAGTGAAGGTTGTTATAAAATAATTATATAGTAACGTTACATAACAGTTAAACTCATAAATAACAATAACATAGAAGGTAAACCAATTAAGTGAATAAAATGAAACTATTTCTACAAAAATATAGGACACCGGTGATGAAGAATTTCGATCGGGTCTACATCATAAATATATATAGCAAAATAAGCCTACATCAATTGAATTAAAATCATAATTAATTAGACTATCACCTAAAAGGATATCTATAAATAAATAAATGCATCTCACATAGGGACCTACATAAATTGAAAAATAATATTTTTTATAGAAATTTAAAAAACAAGCCTATTGACTGAAGACGCATATATATAAGCCCTATCGCTAGAATCTGGCAAAATGTGACTGACATCATATAATAATTGTTGTTGACAATAAAAGAGATTGATAAATAACGTCTTTGATTGTTGACGACCAAGTAAAAATGGAGATAACCGAGCATTATAATCGCACCTCACATGGTTCACACCCTATAGCTCTTTACTGCTCTTAAAACAGTGCCACAATTCGGAGAGGCAACTTATGAAGAAACACATTTCTCAGTCAGAGAAATAAAATACAAGAGAGCATCGAGAAGCCGCAATTATGAAAAGCGATTACAGAAAAAAGAAATACGAGAGAGCCTGGCCCTAAACCATTAAAAATAAAATGTAAAACATATACATCGTAATGAATTAGGCCTAGTGCAATCATAAAAAAGGTACCAGTCCACCTGGGCATGGCTGTTCAAAAGTAATAGCTAACATATCATTATATAAAAACATTTAAACAATAACAAATTAAAACTAAATGAATCTTGATTTTCCTTGGAAAGTTTGAATTCGCCTAAAACTGGGTGGTGAGCTAGTCTCTAACTATAGGTTAATTAGTAGGTGGTTCGTTACGATTGTCTGAGCACATTTTGTAGGCCCACCCCCGTGAGGATCATGGTCATCGTTTTAAGGAGTTAGAAGTAAAAAAATATTGTGAATCAATGATTCGAAACGAGCTTCAATATACCAGGGGCGGCTAAAAAATTTGAAAAGGAGGGGGTTATTGCCCCCCTCCCCCACCCCAAATTGTTTCTGTCTATTTAGGCCTAAGACAATTTGGGGGACTTTTCAGAGAATTTGCCTTCAGTTCCCAGGTGTCCATGTGGACCAAGACGGAAACGGGGGAGAGGCGGCACGCTGTGGCGGCGCAGTTAGGCGGCTGTTGAAGGCATTGACAGAGCCAGCATGAATGATACTGACTGGGAGAGTATTCCACTTAGAGATAGTTCTGAACACAAAATGAGTTTTCAGCGTGTCCGTGTTGGCTCTCACTTACATATATCATGGATATACTATCTCCATGCATATGTAGGCATATTTTACTAATCTTTAAAGTAATTAGATGTAACACTATTTACTACGCAATTACTAAAGACTAATAGTCTTAAGTCAGGTGAATCGACATAAAATTTACTTGATCGACATGATCAAGATGACAAAATCCGAATGTTATCTGCTGACTGGGTGGAACTGTATACTCAAACAATCCAGCCGCATAAGCATGTACTGCCATACGCATCTGGCCATAAAAAAATAGTTATTATGCCCGGTCGTAGGCCAGGAGCCTATTGAGTTTATTTTGCCTGAGTTTGTGTCCTATTTAGGGGGAAGAGGGGTGCTGTGTGTGGGAAACGGCTGACATTTATGTACACCAGTCCTTATCATGCTTATGAGCATGTCGAATATAACGTTTGAGGTCACTAGGTCAAACAGTTGCGTTTTTAAAAAGTGTTAAGAAAAAATAATATTCACGATTATATTTGTGATTAGAGCCTCAAGGGTTTTGGTTGGAATAATGTTGGCACAGCCTCACAGTCGGTGGCCCATCATTACATAAGCATTGGGCCAATGTAGTGTTATCTAGAAGTGGTACGCGGGGAATAAAGCGTCACCTATGAAGCGTCACCGCATAACAATACTGGACAACACGGGACAAACACCCAATGCTGTTCCAATGTTGGGCCAGCGTCAAAGACTGTGGGTCAACATTGAAACAGCATTGGGTGAATGCCATGTGTTTGCTGTAGTATAGTAAATCATTGCTTTACGTCACTTTTCGGCACAAATGATCTTTCAAGTGACATTGTAATACGATAAAAACGTTGTAGTCAATTGGTGAGATGAATGATGTACAGATGATGATGTTAAGGTGGGGTGATAGGGCATGGTGGGTTATTGAGAGCGTTTTCCTGCGCTCGCCCAATAAGGAGTTCTGGGTATGTCTAGGGGATGTACCCCCAGACATGCCCAGACGGCCGGAGACTTTTTGCCGATGTGCTGGCCCAAGTATACAGCAGACCCAGTGTTGGACTAGTGTTGGGCCAGCGTTGTAAAAAGTTGACCAGCATTGAACCAGCAATGGTCTGCGACGCTGACCCAACATTGCATCGGAATTGGGTGGGTAGGCTTACATGGTGTGTACGGGGTACATGGTAGAGACGCGCACACTGACTTATCAGTGTCACAATGTCACAGTACTTTCGGGAGTGAAAGAGACAAACTAACTAATTGACCCTTTGATTACTTCGCTAATATGCCTTTTGTGCCCTAGAGGTTATCCTGATATATTTTCTTAGGGTATATTTAATCGCCACACGCTAGAATTAGATATTAAAAAATATAATCAGAAAATAAATAATGTGAATAATTGCATCAATTGAAATACATCAATAGATGCTTTATTTTCAATACGAGTTTATTTGAGTGAGGTGTGAGTCGAGACATCGTGTGACGCGAGACATCGTGTTAATTACACTACCATGTTGATGGCAATTGTGGAGTAACAGTTAGTCTATATAAATAACGTGCTCACATCCGCGTCCACACAAGTACAACTCCTACATCAGGTATTAAAGATGTACTCCACCCTAATAATATTAAAGTCTAGTAAGTGTAACATGTTTAAATATGTTTACAAGATTATAAATAAAATGTAATTTATTTTTTTCATGTCAAGTTATTATACAGCTGTTCTATTTGTATTAAAAGTCTCATTTTTGGTGGAATTGATAAGGAATTGACTTTTTAGGAATTGGAATTGAATTGGAATTGACTTTTCTTAACACCAAAGGAATTGGAATTGACTCAGGAATGGATAAAAAGGAATTGGAATAGAATTTGGAATTGATAAAAAGGAGTTGACCCCAACTCTGGTGACCAAGCATTGACCCAAATTGGCTCAACGTCATTACTGAAGGCTGAGACGGGATGGGGTTAGCCTTGGGTGTATACTGCTCTGCAAGGCCACACGGCAGTATCTGCTAACTTGTAAAGTAACCAGACACTACCCTTCGGCTTTGCATGGCAGTATAGGCCTACCCACTCGGTTTTAAACATAAAAACCCAGTCTCTGGACATCTGGGCATGTCTGGGGGGTAAATGCTCTAGGCATGCCCAGAACCACTTATAATCTAGTGACACCCTCAATGACCCACCATGCCCTATCACTTCCCCATCACATCATCATCTGTACATTATGCATCTCATCAATGGACTGCACTGTTTTTATCATACTACTTAAATGACCATTATTGCTGAAAAGAGACTTTAAGCAATGTTATACTACTACTACTACTACTACCCACTGGCTGTCACCTGTCTCGCTCTCATCACCAGCTGTGATTATGTGATACACGAAATCTCAGTGTTGACTGTGAACTAAATCTATTTAATTTGTAAAAATCACATAATTAAAATTACATATTTGTTCTTATGACTAAACTATCCAAGATTGCTATATTACCTACTTCCTTAGCCCTAATAGTCACAGAATGACGATCAATTTTCTCTGTCGGTATCCAGCCTGTCTGGACTGCATTTCGTGTCTGTGATCAGCTACCATCCCAGCAAACACATTGATTGACCCAATCCTGGGCTAATGCTGAGCATTAGCCCATCATAGGGGTTCTGCATATTTTTACATTTGCATGCCTCCTGTCAGGCGCTAAATAGTCTAAATTTCGATTAATTTGCACTCATATAGTCTAGTCTAAATCACCAAGTCCCAAGTGTGGTGGACCTTAAAACAATTTCAATATTTTTATTTTTAACCAAATAAGCAAGTTGAGTCACAGATTATACAATAAATTACCTCACTAAAAGAAGTACCACCTAAGGCCTGCCGATTTTGACATCATGGTATTCTTATATACATATCAATACATTACAGTGTTGCCAATGTTCTTTGATTGATAGATTCATTACAAAATTTAAAATACAGTAATTTTAATTTCCTGTAAATTCCATTCAATGCACTACCTTACAGAACCACAGGTTTTTTGTTCTTGTTACATTGTCATTTCAGTTTCCTGGCGATTAATTATTTGCAAGCTTCTCATATCTGATGTTAAACAGTTCTACCTGTTTTTGTTGTTGAAGTTGATGAATAGCTCTATGTTGGTGATAACTTAATCACTGATTACCTGGCTACATAATACAACTATCAATAATGATCTGAACCTCATGGTTCTAGTTACTTACTGACAATCAAAATCTGCGCATACATAACCATACTCATAATTCAGTCGATCCTGTATAAATGTGTGTAAATGATTTAGGTACAATCGTCTCTTATTTTCACTTACTTAGCCCTTTCAGAGTATACCTTAGCCTAATCGTCAGCCCTTCCATTTATACCGTAGCTAGTGGAATCAGATAAATCAGTCTAATTATGATGTCAAAGCTACAATCTTGTTACGCTCTCACCCTCACTAGATTCTTGGGAAGCAATAGCCATATTTGTCTCATATTCATTATTTTATTGTTTATCAATGTCACTCAAATAATCGTCCCAGTGAAGCTGATCCAAAATATTGGTTCACTGTGTGCAACGCTGGCCCAACTTTGATACACTTTTGGATCAATGTCTTGCTTCTACTCATGCCTTCAGATTTAGTGTGAGTAATTGCTCACCCACACCATAACTCACACACTTATTTCAGGTGAGTGAAATACAGCACACCTAAGTGTAAAGGGGAAATCCCCTAGACATGCCCAGAACCCTTTACCGGTGAGTGAAGGAAAACACACCATGAACACACACTATGCCCTACCAACCCAACCTCATGTCAGATGCACAAAGGATGCTGGAATCATGTTACCTGATGCTTGGTCATAATCATTGAGGATGAAGACATCATCAGTATCTATATGACAGCGCCAATTAAGATCACACATTCCGTCGACAAAGGTTCTAGCTATGTATTTCTGGTATTACTCACATATGAGCGAGATTGGATGCTGTGGCTGACACTGCTGACAGCATTGTCTTAGTAATGCGAGATGTGCATCACTTTTTGAAACTAGAGCCTTTTCAGGGTCATCTGCAAGCCCTGGGTCAACATGTTGTGGCATAAGATCAGCCTCCTTTTTTAAAATAACCCTCAAAGTTATATGCAGATCTTCATTCTATCTTGGAATAATACAAAAGAATAGCATTACAAAAGGATAGCGGGAGACATTTGAATAAGTTTTTATCAATGACAAAAAGGAAGCAAACACGAAATACATTTTAAAAGCATTCGACCAGACAAAATCGTGACGGATATAAGTAAGCATAAACTTCATTCCGTCCATACTGTGTAGCTGTGTGTAAAGGATCTAGGTACAATTCTTCTCTTATTTTTACTTACTTTAATAGCACCATCAGCGTGTACATCAACCTAATCATGAGTCGTTCTATAAAGTGTAGCTGGAAATCAGAAAAACTGGGTATAATTAAAATATCAAGGCTAGAATCTTGTTACGCTCTGAAACGCCCTTGAAACATTGATGCAGTTTTGTATCAAGGTCTTGTCACGCACTTATAATGTCAGGTGAGTGAAATCAAGCACACATAAGTGTTGTAAGTTTTTGTCGCTGATAATTTATATTAAGAAAAAACATTGTTTAGCCAGTTTAACATTGCTGTTAACTATGGAGAGTGATCACTCATCTCACCACTGAGGAGAGAGCTTTTTCACTCATGACCATTTTTCAAATCTGAAGGCCTGTTTACTTATTTTCAGACTCTTTGTGTACATAAATGCTGCAGTTGAATATGATCAGAACCGCGGGGTTCTTGTTACTTACTAAAATATCACCATCAGCGTATACATAAGCATATTCATCATTCCGTCCATATGGTGTAATTATGTGTAAATGATCTAGATCTTATTCCCACTTACTTTTATATCACCATCAGCGTATACATCAGCCTAATCATTCTGACCTTATCATGTTTTAAAAGCAAAAACGGTTGGTGGCGTTCAGACATTCATCGATGTCCTCGCAGTGGGCTCACATTTCTCCAACCAGTTTGGCATTGTGGGTAACAGTGGTGAGTGATCACCGACTTCTATCACTGAGGTTTAAACATTCATTGATGTACTCACAGTGGACTCATATCGGGCAAGACGTGAGAGATAGCTAGATTATTACTACAAAAATAACATGAGCGGTATCAGGTAGGGATATGCTCGGTAAAATTTCAACTCTATCAGATATACAAAAGGGCCGACAATCGGCCACAATTATATTAATATGCCTCTTATCTGGCAAACCGTGTCAAATAGCTAGCCCATTAATATAGCAACAAAAAGTGCAGTTTCAGGGAGGATTGCCCTAAAAAACTTGATCAAATGGTGGACGGCTGGCCTCTTGTTTATTTTATCAGCCTTTTTGTCCGTTTTGTCAACGTGCCAGCAAACTAATTACTGTCATCTCAGGACTTTCACTGGATGTAAACTGGATCAAGCTTCCATGCCATGCAGATAAGGTTGTATAGGTCAGAATTTAAGCAGTTTCTACTATTTGCAGACAGAAAGAAGACGACATTGGTTCCACGTGTCGTAATGCCAGACTTGAGACACCAACTCAAGGGCTGTTTCATTGCCGGGTGGAAGTTCTCGCAGCATTAAACTAATCTTCAATCAACTTGTGGAGTCAGCTCTGTGGAACAGTGGTAATATTAGTTGATTACCAGTAGTGACGGCTCAAATTTATACACAATGTTCTTTGCTACGGCCTACGAAAATATATCGAACCGACATTTCCATGTGCCCTTAAAAATTAAAAGGCTTACAGAACCTCAGTCCTGTTCTTATTACATGGCCGTTTTAGTTTCCTGGCAATTAAAAATCTGGAAGCTTTTTATATCCAATGGTGAAGAGTTCTACCTGTTTCTTGCATGGATTTAGTTTAGGAAAATATATGGAATTTACATTTCAGAAAAAGTCAATTTTTACTGAAATTGACAAAATGGCTATATGTGGATGATAAATTATCCACTGATTATCTGGCTACATGATACAACTCTCAAATATGATCAGAACTGCAGGGTTCATGTTACTTACTAGAAATCACCATCAACGTATGCATAAGCATAACCACCATTCTGTCAATATGGTTTAACGGTGTTTATTGATCTAGGTCTTATTTCCATTTACTTGAATATCACTATCAGCGTATACATCAGCCTAATCATTTCCTTTTTCCGTTTATTTGTGCATTCTGACCTTTTCATTTTTTAAAGCAAAAACGTCTGGTGGCTTTCAGACATTCATCAATGTCCTGACAGTGGTCTCACATTTCTTCAACCAGTTTGGCATTGTGGTTAACTGTAATGAATGATTCTTCACCTTTACCACTGAGGTTTAAAAAATCATCAAAGTCCTCACAGTGGGCTCCATCCTCTACTACACCAGCACACACATTAACCTTTACAACGCTGATATATTTTTGAACAAAACATGTGGACACCAAAGGTTCTTTTTTCAATTTGAAATCACCATAAATGAGTTAGTGTTGTAAGTTTTTTAAATTGCAAACTTATACTTTCGAGCTTTTTTTCAGTGACCACCATTTGTCAAATCTGAAGGCCTGTTCACTTACTTCCAGGCTCCTTCTGTACATTAATGTTGCAGTTGCCGTCGATTTCTTCACATGTATGTGTGCATGCTAACCTTTTAATGTTTTTTTTTAAAGTAGATGTGTCTGGTGGCGTTTAGACATTCATCGATGTCCTCGTAGTGGACTCACATTTCTTCACCCAGTTTGGCATTGTGGGTTACTGTGGTGAGTGATCACTGACTTCTATCACTGAGGTTTACACATTCATCACTGTTTTCACAGTAGGTTCCATCCTCTACTACACCAACACACACATTAACCTTTACTAAGACCAAATGTGTTTTTTTTCAATTTGAATCATTATCAATACCTTGGTTAGCTGTTTCCTATTAGTCCAGGCATTTTACGAGAAAAAAGGGGTCAACCTTAAACAAATTGCAATACAAGGTTTCATTTGAATACCTATGTTATGGATCAACAACCAGTAGATTTTTTTCATACTTTTTTGACTTCAGACGTGCACTAACTTTGCAAAGAAAATGCCTATGATACCACCTGGAAAGGTCGGATCATGAAAGATCTCTATGAACGATTACCCCTATTTATTGATATTTTTTTAAAGGGAGAAAAATTAGTTTGTTCATACGGCACTGACTCCTCCCTAAATTAACAGGAAGTCTTTTGTTACCAACCTAATTTACCATGAAGCTAAACAGCATAGTTGATGCTTCACCAGCAGGCATTGAAAAATCATTATATGTTGATCACCTGTTTTTTTTACAATCCAGCAACAGACGATAACATAGCGGCGCCTGCAAGGTTGCCAGTGTAACACCCCAGATTATACTCCTTTGAAACTACTCCCAGAATCTACCCCGGGGTAGATTCTAGATGATACCGCGGGGTAGATCCTGGGTGAGATGAGGTGGCTTCGTATCCCACAATCTACCCCTCCCTCCCAGAATATATCCCCTTTGAACAACTATGTGCGACTGGGAGGGAGGGGTAGATTCTGGGAGGGTCGCATAATATTATAGTTGTTGAAATCTGTTAATTATCTGGTAAAATATTTTTTTTAACATGATGTGTTTTTATTATTAAATTGTATTTTCTAGCAGAATATTTGGACCTGACATGGAATAAAAGAATAGTCTTTGTGTTGATGGTTCTAATTTAGCACTAATTAAAAAGTACTTGTATACTATACCTTATCGGGCAAGTGAAGGAAACACTCAGTAACCCAAAATGCCCTATCACTCCACCCTAGCATCATCATCTGTACATCATTCATTTCATCAACGGACTGCACTGGTTTTAGCGTATTACAATGCCATCTAAATGACCATTAGTGCAGACAAGTGACGCTAAGCAATATTCTACTACTACTGTTATTAAATTAGTTCTTCTTCTTGACTGGCCTTGATAACTCCCGATTACTTGTGTCTGTGTGCATCCAAAAAGCATGTGTTTTCTTGACACGAACCGGCCGGATCCGACGGCTGATTCGATCCGGTTGTGGCTCGAAACACGAGGTACAGGGTTCGAATCCCGCCCGGGTCGGATGTTTGTCACCGGGGTTGTGCATATACATCGCTCCAAACTGTTCAAAGGCTTGGAGTTTGCGGTGCTGTCTAGACTCTGTCTATCGTACTGTGCACTATAAAAAACCCTTGAAGTCATTCGATAAGAGTAGGGTGTAGTCCCGTCTCCGGGTTTCCTTCTGTCACGATATTGCCATGATTGTGCAAAAACGACGTAAAGCAGCATTTACTCACTCACTCACTTGACACGAACCATCTTCTATCTCAATATGATGATATCGATGACTTTAATGGTGATCTGCATTGCTAAGACATATTCATTGGGTCGTTGACCATATCAGGCCTGGGTACCATTGGCACTTGAATTTGGGCTTAGAGAGAGGGGGGACTATCAGCCAATGAGGTCACATTTGGATAAGACTGGGGCTTAAAGAGGGGTGCGACCTATGTATGAACCACACAATGTTGATGAGTAAGTCTCAAGAACCTTGTAATGCTAACCGCAACCCCAGGCATGCCTACAACCCCTTATCGGGAGAGTGGAGGAAAACACGCAATAACCAACCATGCCCTATCACCCCATCCTCACATCATAATTATGTACATCATTCATCTCATCAATGGACTGCACTGCTTAATCGCTTTACAATGCTACTTAAATTACCATTATTACCCCATTAGTGTCGAAAAGTGACGTTAAGCAATATTCTACTACTACTACTACCACTACTACACAGATAGTTACATGCTGTAACTCTTTTATTATGTATCAATGCCTATAGCTGTTTTTGTTCTGTGGAAAAACATGCCCCACGAGAACCGTTTTCACCCCCCCCCTTTTTTTAGTTGTTCGATTAGTATATTTAGATTTGTATATATATATACTTTAGTAGGTTTGCCGTCCTGGGCATGACATAAATCATTGCCCTTCAATTATAAGTCCACCAATTCCATAAAAGTACGTTTTGCATTATTTTAAGGTAAACATAATTATTAGAGTGGATGTAAATCATTGTCTGAATGCCGAGAGAATTGCTCGAGCCTTCCCTTCTGACAGGGCTCGAACCTGCAATGCAAACCCTGACTGACATTTTTTGTTTTAGACCAGTCCCTGAAAAAGTGTTAATTTGGATGTGCTTTCAGTCTCTCTTCCGTCTTCCGTCTTCTGATATATTATTCTAGGCATCCCAATTTGTATATACATTGTAGTGCATGTAGCGCAGACGTGCTTCAGTGCAAACATCATTGCTATCAGTTTGATCTTTTTATAATATTTTTATTACACATGATTTTTTAACCTACTTGTCACTTAAATAGCCATACTGGCTGAAAATATTATTGATTTAAAGAAATTTAATTACTTACATCTGACATCAGATTTTTCAACTACAATAAATGTGATAAAATAATTATCATCTGGGCAACCTAGAGTGTGAATTGTATTCCTAGGTAAAATCATCAACAAAAAAATCTTGGTCACTCAAATTTGTATTCGTTGTGCGTTTAAATTGTTCACCTTATCCATCATCAATATCTATATATATGTATGCAATTGGTACCTGTGTGTATTCTCAATAACATAGAGACTATGATGATGTTTTTAAATTTCAAAGGCACTTAAATGGCCATACTGACCTACTATTTGAACTCTTTGAAAACACTACTGCAGGAATTATTATACAGTTTCTGCGGGAGTGTAACCTTTATAATGCATTTTAATTATTACAGTTCGACTTGAAAAGTCTATGTTTGTATGCAGCAATCCCAATTTATTACAAATGCAATTGTTATGGACTTCATAAATCTTCCATTTATAATCATTTCACAGTGAATGTTTATATTAACCCAATATGTGAATCACATACAGCATCACCGAAGTTGAATGCTAGCTTACCAGTGTCATTATATTTCTTGCGAGGTTGTGTGCTTACTTACTGATTCATATGTAGAGAATACTTCTGTTCATGGCAGACATGGCATCGGGGTGTCTCACTGTGTCTGTATCTTCAACAGACATGTTAACAGCATTGTCATATTGCTTTGTTGCTTGTGATGAATGCAACAAAATGTGCATACATGATTCCTCGTGTGCACTTACTTTCTGATTCATATGTAGAGAATATTTCTGTACGAGTCAGACATGGCATCGGGTGTCTGTATCTTCAGCACAAAAAATAACAGCCTTGTCGTCTTGCTTTTTTGCTTGTGATGCATGCAACAAAATTCGCATACATGATTCCTCGTGTGTTGGATTACGCTCATTAAATTGATCTAAATTTCAGCTGTTATTTTGAAATAATGATTCTCAGAAGTGTTGTAGAATAGATTCATTCTCATTTGTTTGGCTAAATTCTACTCTACAATAATTTGAAAAATGATGAATCAGAGACTAAACTACATGCATTATTTACGCTGTTGTATAGTTTGAGCTGGTGATATACTTTTGATGGACGGTTTTTTTGTAGGAATCATATAAATAAAATCAATACGGTCACTACGCTCTTTTTTGTATAGGGATTTTAATAAATACGCATTGCTACTTCTGCAAAATGTTCGATCCCCCCCTTGCGTTTTCAGAGTAGGCTAGTACCCATCTCATTGACGACAACTAATATGTCTTTCCGAATATTGCCTGGTCTGTATTTATATGTCATCCCTCTGGCGTTGCCATCAATGACAGATATGCTCTAGCGGTGTTATAGGACTTCTTGTAGATCCGATTTTTTTTGTTTGCTTGTAGAAAAGCACTATTACCTGTGGGGGGGGGGGGGGGCTAAATCGCCTATGTCAAATTAGAAAATGCTCTCACATCTCCTATTATCAAATTATTACATTTCATTTTTCGACGACTTATTGAAAGTTACTTCAGGTCAGAATATTTTTTTTGTGAGAGTATATTTGTTTTAAACATTAATTATTATTTTGTGTGAATGCACGTGCTGGTTTATTGTTGATTATCTCCATCAGCTCCATAAATACTCTGCTTCTTTGGCCTCAGACTTGCGCTAAGCCACAATTTTACATTCCCACTCCGGATATGGGGTACTGGTATGGCATCTAGTAGTAGTACTTCTTGCCCCCACCTGGGGAGGGTCGTTAGGAATCTGTTCCGTCTGATGCTTGCTGTACTGCATGGTACGGAAACACTGTTCTACAGCAACTATCCAAGGGAAGCTTCAGCCTCCACGTGTCCGGACATAATCGGGCGGATTGCCAGCAGTGTACCCTGGTTTCTCGGTAAACAAGCAGTGCCAATGCAGCTCCCACTTCGGTGCAGTGCCACTGTCAATGCAGCTACTGGTGTTGGCCGTGGTAGCCATAAACAACCGGCAATAGAATGTCTGACATCAGCTAGGTCTCTCACGTATGGAGGGAAGAATGAAGTTACCCTCAGCTAGTGTTACTCAGGGGACTATCCGACCCCATAATAACGGAGCCGCTTTTGAACAAAAAGACGAGTCTGTGGGCATGCCTGAGGATAAATCGTCTAGACATACCCAGGATCCCTTATCGGGCGAATGAAGGAGAACACATGATGCTCTATCACCTCACTGTTACGTCATCATCTGTACATCATTCATCTCATCAAAGGACTGCACTGTTTTTATCGAATTACAATATCACTTAAATGACCATTAGTGCTGAAAAGTGACATAATGCAATAATTTACTACTACCGCTACTCCTGATATGACTAACCCTGAACTGGCGTTGGTCTGATTATCGTTATATACTTACACAACTCTTATTTATTTTTGCTGGTAAGTGATGTTGAGCATTACTTAGTTCTACTACTACCACTACTACTGTATTTGTTTTGATACACACATTGCTCTGTGGTGTTTATATTGATCATTATTCCTCTCATAGATAGTTGTGTTAATTTATATTGTGTATCGGCGCTGACGCTATCTCAGGTTTTTACAATGTATATTTAATACAAAAGGCGTTATAATTAGGTTTCAGAGACACCATCATAATGTTGATAGTTTTTAACTGATTAACTCCATTGCAAAAATTACTATTTTCAGCCAGACTTTTATTACATGACATATTCTATTTTTTATTATTTCTAAGTCACTTAAAATGGCCATACTGGCCGAGAACTGATGTTAAGAAACCTTTTCACTTACTTACTTACTAGTTCGTATTTCTCTGTGATCTCTCTGGCCTTTGTCATCAATGAAAAATGCAATCTAGCTGTGTTATAGGACTTCTTGTAGATCTAAATTGCGACCAAAAATGTTTTTGTGTGTTTGTAGAATGACACTCTTACATGTGGGATGGTATTACCCGCTGTTGTTTTAATGTTGGCCCACTGTCTACGACGCTGTTCCAACATTAAAAAACAGCGGTCGTCTATGTCAAATTAGAAAATGCTCTCAGATCTGAGTTATTAGATTTTGTTCTGGTGGACTTATTGGAAGATAATTCAGTTTAACAAATTTGGTGAGCGTTTTTTAAATCGTTGCTATGCTTGGATGTGATAATCCCTTCATAACTGCATTGTAATAATATATGCTTATGGGAATGCCGCCGCCGCCCAGACTATGAATAACTGAATGAATAAATGAATCAATCAATTATTTAGTGCAAGGGCCTTGGCCACATAGGCACATACAGGCTGCTGAGCCAGGATAACCTGAACTGGGCAAGGATAACCATACTGGCTGAAAAGTGACGTAACACAACTTACGTACCAAAATATTTTTAATTTAGCTCCCTATTTGAACTATTTAGAGACACCCCTGCCAATTTAATACTAATTCTATAGTTATTGATTTCATACATTTTAAAATTATTTCACTTATTATCTACGCCGGACGAGGTTGGGGCGGGGATTATGGCGTGGCCTCGGATGTCCGGTCGTCCGTGCGTCAGATAAATGTGCCTTTTGGGAGGTATGACCTTTGACCCATCGACCAAAATCTTTTCATTCATTTATTGCCAATATCTGGCAAACTTAACCAGATAGCTACACCAATAATATACCACTATAAAACAAAATGTGCGGTTTCAGGTAGGGATTGTCTACTGGGATGGTTGTCAGTAGTAGCTCCCCCTGGGGAGGGTCATGTGCTCAGTCTGTTACACGCTGTACGTACGGAAGCACAACAATAATTCAAGGGAAGCCTTCACATGTCTGGCCATAATCTTCGGGTGGATTACAATGGTCACCCTGGTGCCCCTGTTCAACAGCGTTGCCAATGCAGCTCCCGCATCAGTGCAGGCACTGCCGGTACATTGTCACTGTCAGTGCAGGCACTGATGTTGGCTGTGGTAACCGTAAGCGACCGGCAATAGAGTGTTCGACAGTAGGTCACTCATGTGGGATGAATGAAGTTACCCTCAGCTATTATTACTCTGGGGACTATCCGACCAGAAGATAGCGGAGCCGTGTTTTGAAGGAAAAAACCGGATGTCTGGGCATGTCCGGGGTGAATACCCTAGACATGCACAGAACCCATGATCGGGCGATTGAAGGAAAACATTCTCAACAATCCACCATGCCATAAAGAATCACCCTTACGTCATCATTTGTACATCATTCATCTTATCAATGGACTGCACTGTTTTGTATTGTATTCCAATGTCACTTAAATGACCATTGGTCCGAAAGTGACGTAGAGCAATAATTTACTACTACTACTTCAGGCAGGGATATGCCCTAAAAAACCCGTACCTGATAGCTAGATCATTACTATTATTAAAAAAATGTGCGGTTTCAGGGAAGGGTGTGCCTTGAAAATTTCATCTCAATTAAATTCAAAATGACTATCGGCCATAATTACCTTTAATATGTCTGATATCTGACAAGCCGTGCCAGATAGCTAGACCAACATCATAGAACAAAATGTGCGGCTTTAGGGAATGAAATGCGCTGAAAAATGTTATCTCTATCAAATTCAAAACGGCAGACTTGTGGCTATTATTCACTTTAATATGTGTAATATGTGGAAAACCGTGCCAGACAGCTACACCATTGTTATGAAAAATGTGTGATTTTAGCGAGAGATATGCCCTGAAAATGTCAATTTGATCAATCTAATCTCTAAGCACCGACAAGCTACCTGCATACCTACTCAGTGCTGCCCCACCACCAACCATTACACGATCACATCACCGTTCTGTGACATCATGAATGCTTCGCTGCGTGAGGGAGTGGTCCCTGTGGAATGGAAACAGGCCACAGTGGTTCCTGTACCTAAATTTACACCCACACCATCCGTGGATAAACTGCGTCCTGTGTCCCTCACACCGACACTAGCCAAGGTTGCTGAAAGTTTCATCACCAGGTGGATGATGAGTGACATGGAGTCGAGCCTTGACCACAGTCAGTTTGGTAACCGTAAAGGCAGATCCACCAACCATTACCTTGTGCAGCTGGCACAGTACGCTCACCAGGCGTTACAAGATGGTCAAAGTGCAGACTTTCTCGCCATTGACTACAGCAAAGCATTTGATCGTGTTGACATTACTGTGGCCCTCAATAAACTATTGGATATGAATGTGCGAAGAAAAATATTACCATGGATCGGCAGCTTCCTGTCTGGCCGGAAACAACGTGTCAGAGTCAGCGGGGCCACGTCAGACTGGTATGACGTCACGTGTAGAGTACCTCAGGGTTCTAAGGTTGGCCCAGTTGTATTCTTGGCCATGGTTAACACCGTAGCTGAACTGCAATCTAATCGCTGGAAATTTGTGGACGACATTACAGTTGCATCCCGTCGTAAGCCCACAGCCAATAACAATCCGGCTCTGCCACAGGCAATGAGTGAAATATGTGACGCTGCTAACAACGACAACATGCTCATCAATGGCGCCAAATGCAGCACGATGCATGTTACTGATCACAGCAACACACACGACTTCACCAACATCACTGCGAGGAACACAGAGATCATACCCCATGGGACAGCCATGAAATTTCTTGGTGTAGTGATACAGCATAATTTTAAGTTGGACCAACAGATGGACAGTATGGTGGCCAAAGCGAACACGCGCAAGTATTTCATCACTATCATTAAGCGCTCTGGTGTTCAGTTTGACGATTTGGTGAGGTGTTATTGTACTTTTGTGCGGCCTTTGCTGGAGTATGCTGCCCCGGTTTGGCACCCAGGACTCACCATCCAGCAGTCTGATGTCCTGGAGCAGGTACAGAGGCAGGTCCTCAGAGTGCTATTGCCTGACTCCAGTTACAGCGAAGCCAAACCTATATCAGGACTACCACCCTCAGGATTTCCCAGATGAATGGAGAGAAGCAACAGTGATTCCTGTCTCTAAACCTGGAAAAGATCGAACGGATCCTAATAATTGCAGGCGCTACAACATGTCATCAAACTCGTTACATATAGGTGCCAGGAGCATCGTCATATTATCAACATTTTAAACTGAATATTTTAGTGCGAACATGCTTTTATTAGCTTTGTCTTCCCTCTACCACTTTAACTATACAATATGGGATATTGTAATACTAAATTTTTTCACTTAAATGGCCATACTGGCCGAAAAGTGAAGTAAAGCAGACATTTAACTTACTTACTTACTATGTTTACACAAAAATATATTAGGCATGATTTATTTCTCTCATTATATATTTGTTTTGACAAAGACACTGTTTTGTGACTTTTAATTATAAATATTTTTGTCATCTTTTTGTGTTAATTTATATTGTGTATCGGCGCTGGCGCTGTGTCAGGTTCTTAGAATGTATATACTCAATACAAAACTCGCTACATATAGGTGCCAGAGGCACTATCATGTTAGCATCAATCGTTTTTATCTTAATGCCTTAGTGCGTACATACTATTAACAGTTTGGTCGTTTTACTTTATCACTTTTACTGTTCAAGATATCATATCATTATTTTAGTCTGAATTGTCATTTAATGGCCATACTGCCCGAAAAATGACGTAAAAAAGATATTTTGCTTACTTACTTTTTAGTTGAATAAAAACCAATTATTATTATTATAATTTCAAAGCAGCCGACATGCGACTTTCATTGACTTTATTATATGCATGTACATAGCAAACTGTTCTAATGTCAAACAAAATGTGCGAGAGCTTATTTTCGGTTGTATTTCGTTTTTTTCAGATGCTCCTCATACGTTGGGGTTCAAGGCTCGGGATCGCAGGCGGTCAATCTGGCACCAGCGTGTAGGGTGGTAAGCTCCATGTGCAAAACTATGTGTATTATTATTATTATGTCCGGTCAATAAAACTCTCATATCCTTGTAGATAGGAAAAGTTTCGGACAAAATATCTTGTTTCTCTATAAAGTATCTATATGACCTTTTTAGACCAGAAAACAAGTTTACCAAACTCTGTGGTGGGCTAAGGTCACAGCAAGGTCAAATCTAAGATGAACGTCATGATAAAAAATAATTGTTTCACTTTTAACACTAAAATCAAGTGTAATACCTCTTTTCCATATAATTTTGTAAGGTGAACTCAGCTTACATGTTATGTTTGTGAACAACGTCGAATATCAAGATCACGTCAAGGTCAAATCAAATATGGCGGCATTAGCTTATGTCATAGTGAAAGCGATTTTTCTAACTGTCTCAACCCTAGAATCAGAGAATTTGAATTTGACCTCTTTGTGACCTTAACCCATCATAGAATTTGGTAAACTTTTTTTTCTATAACCACAAGGTCATGATGTACCTAAATGCAACAATAAAGCTCTTGTCCGAAACTTTAGTTATCTTAGTTCTTTATTTCCGAGACTAATATGCCCACTAGGGGCACTGTTGCATACTGTATGTATCATTATTATGGATAGGCCTATCTATAGGGCACTATGGCACATTCACGAGGTCGTGGGACGTAAATGGCCAGCTGGGACCGTCTTTATACGTAAGAATCTGACGTCTGTAGACGTCAGATTCTGACGTATAAAGACAGTACCCGCACTGAAAGAATTAAATTTTTTTTGATGGTCGTAGACCCATAATAGTCCAGTTGCCGTTCATATAACCTAGAAATTGTGAGAAGTGTAAGGTTTTTTGATTGATTCATGTTCCCGATGGATCAATGAACAAATTCAGCTTTGTTGCCCAGGCGGCAACTTTGGGCAACTTTTTAAATTAGCATAATTAACATAATTAGCATAATTAGCAATGGGGACTAATTCCAAATGTTAATTTTAAACCAATGGACGTACACAAATCTCCAATACCACATTTCCATATAATTCAGACCAAAGGAATTAATTTCTGTGGTTAATGGTAATAAAGTGATCCAGGTCACAGTTCATGATTATGATGCAAACCAAACTAAACTGACAAATACTATGAAATGGACAGTGCCCAGGAAGCCCATGACCTAATCAGTGTAAACGAGTAACGTTAGACATAAATAAATTGCAATTTAATCTGAAGATAGACTCAAAACAGAATTGAGTGTATGCCTAAATATATACATATCTAAACCTATGACATAGCATTATACTGTAGGCCATACCATACGCTGTTTCGCATGTAAAAGAGTTTTTTAGGGGAGTAGGCCTAGTACATGTAGTTACATCATATATTGATGTAGATTATAAAATGTGATTTTTGTGTTAGCAAACACAAGAATGACAATTATAGTTTTCTCGCAACTCATTATTTAGAGGCTATGTAGGCATAACCCAACAATTGTTGTACTTCACACATTAAAACATTTGTATTGGGTTTTTTTGTCTCACTATTACAATACGTGTGTGCAGTCTGGATGCTCAAACCCTTAGACCTATACAGCTGTACCCGAAAACACACCCTTGAATACCCCACAACACACCATGTTATAGTCTAATTTTGTCTACAGTAAGCCTAGGCCTTAATGCATGGTAGTATCAATTCTAGGGTGATTAGCCATATGCCTACCGCTGAGTCATTCACAGGTCGGTATGCAAGCTAAGACAAGGGGGGGGGGGGGTGGGGTACAGAACGACCATCCTTAAGTGTAATAGTGGGGCATCCCGCAAAAATGTTGAAAAAATAGGCTCTAACTGCATTCTGGCGCAATTTAGAGGTAAAATTTACTTCTTTCAATGGCAATTTTCATTCAATTTTTGGTCTCACCAGCTCTTCTCTGACGCTCGATCATGCTCTTTGGCACTTAATCCTTCATAGGCCTATTGAGCAAAGATGATAAAGATAGTTGCACCTTGGTACTTTTCACAACTGGTGAGGCATGCCCCTGCCATGCAACTGTCCGCAATGTCTGCCACTGTTCCTGACGTTCGCCATACTATGTGATCAACGAGCAACACATTTGGTTTTGGGACTCTTTGACTAGCACGTTTCAACAGTACAGCCTTGTCTGCCTTTAGCCGATGTCCAAATTTATCGGCCAGAGAGTGTGATACAGGGGATAGTTCGTACTGAAACACTGCCCAATGATGAGAAAACGTGCAAACAAAGCCTCATACACAATTGAAAAAGTAACTTGTTTTGTGTACCTGTAACTAAAATAGTAAGTCAATCTGGAAGCCCTGAAACACTGGCCCGCCTGGACCACAATACAGCAAACTCTCGCATTTTTTGTTTAAATATAAATTGACCTTGACCTTTAGTCGTCGCCCATTGTCATAAAAATATGTAAAAGTCGCCTATATCTCAACTTGACCGCGACATTCACCAGATACACCAGTGGTCAGACTGGGACACTGTAACTCGAACGGTTCTTTAGAACAGTGCTTTATATATCGATAGAAAATAAGGCAAGCGTGACCTTTGACCTGCACGATCTGCAAAAAAAGGTTAAGGTCACACATGTTCGAATTTCAACGAGATATTCGCCAGATACAAAAGTGAACACTGTAGCTGGAACAGTTATTAATATATCGATTAGCCAAGGCTAGTGATGAATGGACGGCACGACGGACGGACGGACCGACGGACGGACGGACGGAGGAAAACTTTTATCGGCGAGGCAGAGGATAAGTAAAAGATCAAAAGTGGATTTTGTGGATGTAACCTAAACACATGTTTGATATTGGTCATTTTTCTGCAGCCACTGGTTCAAAAGTAACATTTTACCTTGGATCATAATGCAGATTAAGCCGATTATGCTAATTATTTTAATTATGCTAATAAAAAAAGTTGCCCAAAGTTGCCACTTGGGCAACAAACCTAAATTTGTTCAGTGACATCATAATAATAGGAATCAATCGAAACATCTTACACTTCTCATAATTTCTAGGTCCCCATTGAACATATAAGAGCAGCAACTGGACTATAACATAGGTATTCATGAAACGGAAAGAGCTAACCAAGACATTTATGAGGAGTTCAAATTGAAAAAAACCTTGCAATGGTTTATATCGGTTATAAAAATAATTTAGCGCTGTAAAGGTTTAAGCGCTGCAATATTTTTTATATAAATCAAGATACCAAATGTTTTATTTCAAGTTATATATGTGTTTCAGAAAGGTGTGATCATACACGAGCTGGGACACGCCATCGGTTTCCACCACGAACAAACAAGACCAGACCGCGATTCCTTCATAAGAGTTCTCAATCAAAATATACAGGCAAGTCATTAGAAAACGCCAGCTGCCCACTGGGCACACGACGTTGTTACGACGTTAAATCAACGTCGGTGAAGTTGATTAAACGTCGCAACAAAGTCGTGCGCCCAGTGGGAGACAACTCTCTGTCAAAGATCCACCCAATAAGCTGTTGCGAGGGTGATGGGTGGTGCTTGGCTGATTCTGTCATGTAGTTGAATGTGATAAAGTTTAAAAAATATATTGATTGCAAGAAAAAACAATCATACAAACTGAGCAGTGAGGTGTGTAGGAAAACAAACACAAGTTATATACTTTTCGGTCTAGCCTTGGATGTGCAATTTTTTTTCATAGGCTATAATGAGGTTATTAGCAACTAAATCTCTGCCTTTATTGAATACAAAGTGTAAGGTGTGTCTTTTTACAAACTGCAGCAAATTATCCCTCAAAGGATTTTCATCCACTTGAAGTTGTGTCTCGCTACCGTCAGTGGGTGAAAATTACTTCTATTTGTTTAATTTGTGACCAAACATTTGCAAATCTTCATGTTTAAACACCCATTTCATTCCCAATAACTGCGATTTGAACGGCAAATAAAACGTAATAAAATCGACTATAGTCGTGATTAGCGGGTTAAAACCTCCAGCTCTAACAGTGAACTGTTTTATTTTCAGAGAGGAATGGAGTATAATTTTCAGAAGTACTCCACGTCAGTTGTCAACTCTCACAACGTGCCTTATGACTTCACCAGCGTCATGCACTACGGACAATACGTAAGTCAACTCATGTAGTGTAGGGATTCACTTTATCTTCACAGATTATATTACTATAAACCTAGGTCTCGCTCTCCACCATGTGTCAGGTAAGAACGCAACACACGCTGACATATTTGTATACAAACCGTAGAGACAGAAGGGTCTTTTTCAATTTGAAAACGCTACAGTGTCTCAGTTAGCTCTTTCTGTTAAATCTGAATACCTATGGTATATGGGTCACTGGATGTATTTACAGGCATTCTCATCCAACGGCAGACCCACCATAGAAACAGTGGACAGTGCTAACCAGCACCTGATAGGCAACCGCTACGGACACAGCTTCCGTGACATCAAACTGGCCAACATCATCTACAACTGTAACTGTGAGTACAATTATAACGTTTTTATCCTACAACATTTACTGTAACTGTGAGTACTCTTCTCTACTATTATAACGTGTTAGTCCTACACAGCTACAGGTTTTTTTGGTTTGTGTGGGTTATGTGGGTGCTAGTGTAGGTGTATCCCTTTCAGTGTATGGATCGACTTTTGACGTCATGAAAACTCTATCCCTGCACTAAGCCCACTGAAACTCAAAGATATGCAATGTCAAATTTGTGTTGTTGTTATGAGCAACAGCTCGGAGCCCACAATGGGGTGTTTATGTGTAGAATGGTGGCCCACAGGTGACACCTACATTAATGCATGTTCAAAAAACATAGATCCATGTGCATTGATAATAATTCAGAAAACATGTTCCATTCCTTCAATTCTCCGTTCCTTCCTTTTTTCTTTTTCTACGTTTTTTTCTCTCTCTATCCCAGTCTCCCTCAATTATTTTCTTCCTTCCTTTGGTCCTTTCTTTCTTCTTTTCCTTCTTTCTTTCATCACATCACTGTGTTGCTGTACCTCTCCCATTTCCACCTCTTCCTTCCTTATTTAATTCCTTCATTCAGTTCAGTACTCTTTTTCTTCTCCACTCGTTCATTCTTCACCCCTCTGTCTGTATTCTTCCTTCATTTATTCATTTTTGTTTACTACACTTGCATAAAATTTATGTTTTCAATCGTACTTGCATAAATGTTTTTCAAACTTGCATAAATGTTTTCCAGCATGCTCGCAAAAATGTTTTGAACTTGCATTAATGTTGGTATCACCGGTGGGCCACCGTAGTACACATCTGGAAAATAACTCATAAACACCCCAATTGTGGGTTCGGCGGACTGTTGGTCATAACAACAACACGAATTTGACATGGTTTTGGCTTTCAGTGGGTGGGTGTGGGTTTGTGTGGGCCATGCTGCTACTAGTATTAATATTGGTGCCACCATGGCCACCCTTGGTTCACCGTATTACCGTAATAGCGCATTACAATATTTTTGGGGACTAAGTATATTTTTCTGCCCTTGATCAACTAAAAGTAACAAATGCTGTCACAGGTCGGAGTAATCGAATCAGCACAGGCCACTTCTTTATGTTTTAAAAAGGTGTAACGAATTCAAACAAAAAGACAAAACATGGATACAAATATGTATTGTTTTTCCATCAGCACACTGTGCCTCGAAAACCTGTCCCGGAGAAGGATTTGTGGGTAAAGACTGCAAATGCTGGTGTCCTGGAAATCCTGTAGAAGAATGTGATGGTGGCGGCGGCGGCGGTGGAGGCGGTGGTGGTGGCGGCGGTGGTGGTGGCGGCGGCGAAGAAGGTCCGTGAAAAAAATGTGCATAAAATATAAGAATAACGTTAACACATCTACCAAATTGTCTGTCTAACCTATTAACCACAAAATTATTCAATTGGACATTTCCCTAACTTGAAGTTGTGTCTCGCTGACGCTATCCACAACCCCAACTGAGTGAAAATTATTCAGATTTGAAAAATGGAAGCGACAGATTTTCAAAGTCTTGCACATTTATGTCATGTTTTATCTTTCAACATGTTTAAAAGCTGATATGTAATGTGCTGATATAAAAAATGTAAAAAACAAAACAAAAATAATCGGGATTGGCGGTTAAAAGGTTAATGTTAGTCCACCTTTTATGCCGCTCAGTGGCGGATCCAGTAGTAGTAGAATATTGCTTTACGTCACTTTTTGGCACTATTGGTCATTTAAGTGACTTTATAATACTATGAAAACAGTGCAGTCCATGGATGAGATGAATGATGTACAGATGATGATGTGAGGGTCGGGTGATATGGCATGGTGGGTTGGTGAGAGTGTTTTCCTTCACTCGCGCTATAAGTGGTTCTGGGCATATGTAGGAGATTTGCCCCCAGACGTCCAGAGACTCGTTTTGTTGTTCAAAACACGGCTCCGCTATCCCCGCGTCGGATAGTCCCCAGAGTAACAACAGCTGAGCTGAGGGTAACGTGAGACACATAATGTTTCTATTGCCGGTCCGGCAAACATCAGTGCCTGAACTGATGCGGGAGCTGCATTGGCACCGCTGTTGAACAGAGGAAACAGGGTAGGGCCTACGACGCTGGCAATCCAATCGAGCAAAAGAATCAAATCGTTCGCCAGAGTGGTACTCATTCCAGTTCGCCATATATGCACACACCCGGCTACATAAACCATAGAGACCAAAGGGTTTTTTCAAAGTGAAAAAACTCCCTTGGTCTCTATGGTTTATACACAAATATTTTAGCGCTCTAAGGGATATATATATCACTGTTGCAGAAGAGTGTGTGGATGAAAACGCTAACTGTGGTTACTGGTCCAGTCGTGGAGAATGTGGGAGGAATCCAGGTTACATGCACGAGCACTGTAAGATGTCCTGTCGTGTGTGTACCGAAACTGGTGGTACTGGTGGTGAAGGAGGTGGAGGAGGTGGAGGAGGAGGTGAGTCTCATATAACATAATAATTATGCACTACAAAGGCTAAAAGCAGTAGGCCTACCTGTTTACTTGTAAAGTAAGTAGTCACTTCGCCTTTGCATGTCAGAAGTATATACCCTTCATAATTCACTATGTTTTTGTCAATCGAGGCATGCAGATATGGCAGAAGAAAATATATTAAGATATTATTATATTAATAGCCCAATCAATCAATCAATCAATCAATCAATCAATCAATCAATCAATCAATCAATCAATTAATTAATCAATCAATCAATCAATCAATCAATCAATCAATCAATCAATCAATCAATCAATCAATCAATCAATCAATCAATCAATCAATCAATCAATCAATCACAGACAGATAGACAGACAGACATATATTTAATTGACACAAAGAAAAGCCATAATTTCGGACTTATTTGTCATAGATATGAGAAAGAGATATGTACGTGTATATACAAGATGGTTTAATTTGTTGAAATCATATGACAATATACATGGTATGACATACAGAATTAAAATCATGTTAAGTGGCATTGCCATAACAAACGCTAGATATCTCGATAATGCAAATGACTATTACTTTAAAAAAAATTTAAAAGGCATTGCCAACATATGAACTGATTTTTACTCAATGTGTTTCTCTGAACCAAATGACACCGATTGAAAAACAAAATCTAGTAAACATGGTAAATGTTTAATTTCAGTGGCCCGACGTGAAAATCGCATTATTTCACATTATTTTATCTAAAAATTGGGCAATGCCATCAACCACATTATGTATCTAGAGACCCTTGGGAACAAATCTAGACATTTGGACAAATCTTGTACCGCCGGTTTAGGTAGCTCCTTAGATATGGCTCCTTTTTGGTATCTGCTGCTGTACCGTCAGAACAGCGCGACCAACAATATACGGCGAACCTACCTCGTAGAAGACCGCACACAGCTCACTCACCTAAAAAATTGAACTGGTCTCCAGACATGCCACCTCATGTCTGGCTTTCTGCTTGGTGTATTGTGTGTAGATGACACTGTTTGGCTGGAGGCCCTGATTGTTGTGATATTCTGCGCTAGGGCACACGTAACGACCGATGGCCTTTAATATTACACGGTTTGCACGATTTTGCGCATAAGCAGGACATCCAACTAAATAGTTTAGTTTTAATCACTGTGTGGCGTGTTGTAATAGAAGTGTGACAGGACTCCCAACTAAATAGTTCAGCTTTTAGTCACTGTAGTGTGTGGCGTGTTGCTATTTGGAATGGTGTAATGATCGCTGTATCTACTCTAGTGTAATGTAAACATTTTATTGAAGTAATTGATCGACGATCGCGATATCAAAGTCTATTTTTCAATCAAAACAAGCGTTTAAGATAAATGATTGCCCTAATTCCTCGCGTTATTTAACTCAGCGCGGGGTCCGACACCAGACATCAGAGTCTGCACTAAAACAGTTTTAAAAAATTATAACGGCCGTTATAACGGCCGTAGACCACGCTAAATTGCTGTAATAACAAGCGATCAAAATAACTGATGGCCTAGCCTCCCAGCACAGTTATTACTATTGCTATGAAAACAGACGATTGAGATCGTATGTCGTCACGCAATTTATGTTGCAGTGAAAATAAGTGGTTTGGTGGTTTTAAGCACAATCGTGATCACTATTGCAATGTAAGGAAATGATAAAAATAAGCTGTCCAAAATTAATATTACTGAAAAATTTATGTCGTAGCTAGTGCGTATATATTTTTTCATACTTTCTAGACTAAGTGGGTATATATATAATTATATATAAAACAATATTTGAGAAACTATGCATAACTATAATACTCAGTCACCATCAAGCACGAAATCACCTTGGATCCAGGATGTATTGCTGTGCGTACATACTGCAAATATCTCCGGGCCAATCATATCAACTACCAACGAAATAAACTGACCAGAGTGTGACCTAATGCACTGAGATTACGGCACTGCTGACATCATTCACCACCGCTGATTATTATTCATGTAATCATCACCCCTCGTCTACCTGTCTGGCATGTACGTGTTGCCAGGGATAAAGCTTCGCTTTACGAGGGTGTAGACTTTGCTGGACAAGATGGTAAAACATCAGACTTTTAAACGTGAATAGACCAAGAAACGTCCTATTTACATCTCACCCTCACATGCCCATCAATCATAAAAATGACACATAGATATCCAGGTGTCTCACTCTATATCTTTAAATTAAATATCAGTCCTGCAGCTGATCAAATGTCATGAATACAAAAGTGTTTAATTTTTCATCTTAGAACGTATCAAGCGTGACTCAAATTTATTTAGGTTTCACGATTAAGCCAACTGAGAAGATTACAGGTCTCCCTTGTATCTATTAGTCTACTTGAAAATTAAATATTTTAACAGACTGATGTTATAGATGTTATACCTGGAGCAGTAATAATGGGATTTGATTTAGTCTGAGAATGATTGAGGTAAATTACAATTTTCTTTAAATTTAGATCATAACATATTAAATTTCATAATAGCGCGAAATGCACGAAAATTATTTCACTGCAAAATATAATACAGTACGGTACCTAATTATTGTATTACGTTACCAATACTTATTTCACTCACTGGTATTGAGTCTGCTGCATTGATACGTCATATCTCTTCGAGTAGGTTTTAAGATCAATTTGATATGGAAGACATAATGGCTAGGCCTATAAGAGTATATTAGATATCTAAAAGCTGACTCTAGTGATGCTTTATCTCCCTATGCTATTAGTTGACATGTTGGGAGTCTCTCACCCTAACATCGCGTTTTTACACCATCCTGATCTATCACAGCTTTATATTCTTGACGCAATAACTTGAGTATGGTATATTATAGGAATAAAGTACGGATATGGCAATGTGTCAGATGCACACCATAGGTTCTGTGCCCATTTTCGCGGCCGGGGCTGCCGAGCTCGATATAAATAAATGGAAGTAATTTTCACCCACTCGGAGTTGTGGGTCGCGGTAGCGAGACACAACTTCAAGTGGGTGAAAATTTAATGTTCTAATGCAGCCTTTAAGGGTTAATGTATATATATGATACATTTGCTCGCATTAAAAATTATACAGGCTGACAACTCCAACAGTTTTTTTCCACTAACATCCAATATTTTTTGTTTGTTACAGAAAGCTGCTCGGACAGTAACAGTAACTGTGCGTACTGGACGGGCCAGGGGTACTGTACCCATCGTACCTACAGAGAGTACATGGAGCTGAACTGTCGTCAGTCATGTGGACACTGTACCGGATCAAATGGCGACAGCGCCGGCGGACAAGGTAAGAACACACACAGGCTATCCCCCCAAATCAGCCGAAGTTGAACTAATGATGGTCTAATTTTTTCGACTTTAGACGTGCGAATCTGACGTATGTAGACGTCAGATTCCAACCTATAAAGCTCATCCCTCGACTTAAATAGTAAAATATTTATAATGGTCGTATACCCGTAACATAGGTATTCAAAAGAAGCAGAAAGAAAATGAAATGAATCGGGATTTAGGCCACCTTTGTGCACATATAGGCTAAACTGAGCCAAGAGAACCTCCTGAGGATGGTGAGATGAATGAGATGACACTGTCCTCCAGACACAGGATTCGAAATTTGAGCCCTGGCGGTTTGAGGCCGAGCACGCTACCTCTCGGTCACGGAGGCTCCCCACAATACTGAGTTTCACACGTGGATGGGGAAAAAACATTTTTGTTTCTTTCAAACCGTCGTGACCTGGAACCGAACCCCGAACTCTAGCGTGAAAGGCAGCGGTGCTAACCACTACCCTAGGGCCCCCGCCCCGAGAAACAGAAAGAGTCAACTAAGACATTTATGATGATTTCTGTTAGGTTCTAGCTATCGCTATGGTCAAAAATAGTCAAGAATGGCACTGGGTAAGCCGTCCTAACAGAGAGCATTCAGTAAAAAAACGGCAACGATGTTATAGGTTTTAAAGTTTAATATATATCCAATAAACTGCGGCGGTACAGGGTGACGGTAAGTGTGAAAAGTGAATTTAATGTTAAGAGTCTATGGCGCTGGCATTGGCTTCAGATGGTGGTGGATTGTAGGTTGTCTGCGTCTTGAGGTTGAGTGGTCAGTCCGAATCCGCGCGGATTAATAGAAGGGGGAATAGAAACGTCTTACCGGAGTTTTTAAGCTCATCGCCATGGTATCATGGATGGATTTCACTGGCCAGTAAAATGGTGAAGATTAAACCGTCGACATGACGAACAAATTCAGAAGCTCCGAGGCACCACTGGTGTCGTGTAAAGTCACCAGTCATATTTGACTGCATGGAATGTGACTAATCTAAATATGAAGACATCTTCTGGTCTCGCTGCTCGGCCGAGAAAATGCACTGCGAGAGTTTATAAGAATGTTTGATAAGAGTTGCAAAAAAACCCTTTGGTCTGTTGGTTTATATAAAAATATTTTAGTGCTTTAAGGGTTAAACAGTCAGACCAACAAATTTCATTGACATAATTAAGTCATTTCTGGCCCGCTGGCCACCAGCACACACAAACACAGCTTTTGTTAAACTGTCTAAGTCGTGATTATAAACGTCAGCATCTGACGTCAGTGAAAAGGGTAAATCTTTACTTCTGCTATGCTTCATTTCATCATCACGCTATATAATAATGTTTTGACTGTTCTAGGTAACAATGGTAACGGAGGGGGTAGACCTAATAACGGTAACAGATGCCAAGATGAGAACAGGAGCTGTAAATATTGGGCCAACATAGGAGAATGTCGTCGAAATCCCGCGTACATGCTGGCGTACTGCAAGCGCTCCTGTGACGCCTGCTAAAATCCCATGCTGGCGTACTGCAAGCGCTCCTGTGACGCCTGCTAAAATCCCTTAAGTCTTAAGTCGACTTAAGTCCGTAATAACAGACCCTGTGCGTGATACAGAACCATGCTGTTCACGTCAAGCTCGGACTAATGTTGGCGTACTGCAAGCGCTCCTATGACGCATGCTAACCACTATATTAGAGGGTATTAATGATATTTTAAGTCTTCCGTGGGTCATTAAAGATCAAAAAGGTTCCAGATTATGTTGCTTCAATGTAGCTTTTTAGCATTATATTATATATAATATGCCCCACGAGCGGCTGATATAATGATGAAACATATTCCAGTAAACACAAAACATTTGTATAACATTTGCACAATGTTGCCCGACGTTGTGCAAATGCCATACAAATGTTATATGTTTGCTGGGATATGCAGCCTTCACTCGTAGGATTGTCAGATAAACGCTTCAGGCTGAACTTGCAAACATACTGTATCAGTTTATGATAATGTTGTTTTGGCTAGACAAACACACTTTTAAAACTAGCAATCACCGGGCAGCAATATCAATTGATGTTGGTCAGTGTTGGTAGTACAGTTTGATATAGAAAAGTGTTCTGATGTACTTATATGTATGTATGATTCGCTGTAATATTTTATGCCTGTGAAACAAGTAAACATAGATATTCCCTTTGTAGTTGAAGGGTCATTTATCCCACTCATTGGAGTGGCAGAAAGGACCCAAGGCGCCAAGGCAATGTGATTATCAGGGTATAATATGTTATTGTATAGATAACTCGATTACTTAGATACTGCTGTATTAGGCCTAGTAATTACCCTACTTTGTCATTTTTATCAAATAATAAGCAATTGTTTGATTTTATTAGTAAATACGTATGAAAGGAATGACAGTGTAATTATCTATGAATTCCATCGGCATGATCGGGAGCAATGTATATTAAGAAATTTAAAATTGTGTAAAATAGTTAAATAGGGTTAAACGGTCATAGCTTATTATTACGATGACATTGAATATTTCTTAATAACATGTTAAATTGATATACACTACGTTTAAAATGCAACTACGCAATATGAAGTATTTTATACAAGAAAAAATTGTGATCACTACTACCCTATTGATACCCTGATGACTACGGCCAAGTTAGGCGGCCCGGTCATGCCGGGTACACTATTTAATTGAATTGATCGGTTTATTATCATCATTTGCTGTATTAGGAAATATAGTAAATAAATATCAGGCTAGAGGGTAGCAACATAAACGCTTTATCAGTTTATGTAATTAATGTGAATCGCCTTTATAGTGATTGTGATTGGAAAGTCTTAAACGTTTCATTTGGTTATTCATTGTCGGCATGTAGAACAATGTAACAAAACGAACTTAAGTCATTAAAGGAAATTTGACACATACGCGACAAGAAAACAATTAAGTCAGTATGAATTGAATTGAATTGTGTTGTCCAGCACTACTTTATTGACACACACGACAAACTATTGCGAACAATAAAATAAATCATGATAATAAGTGTTTTCACGAATACACAACAAAATAGCTTTAATGCTAAGTTCTACATATAGCCGATAGTCTATGTAAAGCAAGTCGCGTTGTGGCATTTTGTCCTCAGTTGTCTTCAGGGTGGGAGAATTCTAACGTAATGGGCCAGCCACTGCCATTGAATAATACCATCTGGTCATGTTTTTGAGCATTTCAAAACAGGGAACATAACGTGGTGTTATAACAAAGTCACCAGTTACTTTTCACTAAGTACCCATAGGCCTACGTTTGTTCTACTTAAAGTAGCACTTCAGCTCAGTATGTGGGAGTTGTAGTGAATTGATGGTAATGAGCCTTACAGTCTTGCTCTATCTGTTCATCAATATGGCCATTCAGAATAACCACATATACCAGAGTTGCCACTACCACCACAAAGAGAGCAACACAGGTTCTGACGACTCGAAAACAGCAGAAGCAGCAGCGAGCGCAGCAGTGCTTGATGTTATACCAGCGGCAGCCACAACAGAAGTGGAAGGCTTTGAGAGCCTTCCAAGAGGCACTGAGGATGCTGGCCATCACGGCACCCTCCGCTCCGGCCGGGTTGTCAAACACCTTATCCCAGCGATGACAGTAATAAGGCATGTCATCATCACCTGCTTCCCTCTGCAACACATTCATGGCGAAGACAAACGTGAAGATCTGAAGAGGGAGGTCTTCCAGGAGCAACAGAAAGAAACTGGCCACTTCACGCCGGTTTGCCAATGTCTCATCCCTTTCGTGCTGAACCTGCTGTACGCTTTTCGTGCTGCTTTCTATTCTCATCACTTGTACTTCAGGGGTTTCCATCACTGGTTTCCACGGGAGGTGGTGCGCCTTTTCCAGACTCCTCCAGAACGTTGTTCCATTTGTTATACACCCCCCATCCACACATCACCATCTCCAAGATGAAGAACGCGATGGAAACGAGCACCAGCACCAAGTACACCCCCATGTAGGTTCCATGTTCCCACCTGACGAACAGATGAAGCAGTCGGCAGTCTGTGAACAGGTGGTGTCCGTCGATGCCCAGGGTAATGAGGCTGACCAGGACTGCGCAGATGACCGCGGGCAGGGCACAGTATGAGGCTGACCAGGACTGCGCAGATGACCGCGGGCAGGGCACAGTATGAGGCTGACCAGGACTGCGCAGATGACCGCGGGCAGGGCACAGTTACACACGTCACAGAACCTGACCTTGCTGTTCCCACTCTCTGAATGGTCGACAGGTTCTGGTTGTCCTCCAGGCTCCTATGGAACAAAAAACGTGGAATGAGAGGCTGAATCTGCTTTTTTTATTTTATTTTATCTATTGTGACATATTTATACAGGGTGAACATTATTAGCAGTCAGGCTATTTTTCATATGTACCCTGTGTTGATTTTGTTATATGAATCGGTTCCCGGTCTCGGCGGTTAAAAAAACAAAATATATTTCTTCCCCATCCACGTGTGAAAGTCAATATTGTGGGGAGCCTCCGTGACCGAGAGGTAGCGTGCTCGGCCTCAGACCGCCAGGGCTCGAATTTCGAATCCTGTGTCTGGAGGACAGTGTCATCTCATTCATCTCACCATCCTCAGGAGGCTCTCCTGGCCCAGTTTAGCCTATATGTGCACAAAGGTGGCCTAAAGCGCGATTCATTTTATTTCATTTTGTTATATGAAAACAAACATTCAATTATATAATATATAATACAGATAAAATATATAATACCGATATCAAACGTATATATATATATATATATATATATAGTATTATTAGAATGGGAGAGAAAATACACTCTGGAAAGCAAGCAACGTACAAAATAACTTTCTAAAATATGATTTGTTTTCTTTTAAAGGATGTGTTTGATATGAGAACTTGTAAGTAATATATACATACATACATACATACATACGAATACATAGCATAACGCTGGTGTTAACTTTTTAGAATATACATACATTTTTTACATACATCGCTATAATAATGTACAATTAACACCCTTAGTTTAAAGTGCATGGGCTGGCGGCAGCTCGTGAAACCGTCGCATGTCCAACACAAACCATACTAATATATTGAGGTGTTTCCTACGACTACCACTTTTAATTTAGTCCACACATCACTGTGCTGCTGAATTGTTTGATTCTGTTTTTCATTCATTTGAAGCTTGAATTGCTAACGCAATATCCAGCTTCAAATGACAACAAACATCCCTAAATTTTTTTAATATAAATCTTCTCAATTGACTTATTTGACTAACTGAGCATCTACCACTAACTATATTATCCATTTCAGTGACATATTATTGGGTTTAAAATATGCTTGAAACTGTATAAATACGGGTCTAGCATGACAAGGGTTAACTGTTCTAATGGGAATGAGAAAAAATAGAAGATAACCATAAGATTTTTAGTAAAGGTGGGCCCCGATCTACATTATGACAAATCGCTCGGCCATTTTATGTCGTCTCCCCAGAATTCAAAGGTCGTACCTGCCACTTAGCAGAGTGGCAGCAGTGGCGGACCCAGAAGGGGTCAGGAGTCCTGACCCGCCTTTTTAGAAAAATAAATAGAACAATTATATAGTGCAACGTTATATAATTGAGATTTTAATTTAAGTTTTTTGTTGATTTAATATACCATTTCATTCTCGGATTAATCGCATTCACATGGGTTCCTACTAATCTGACTGCTAATGTCGTATGTTAAACCAACAAAAACAACCTTTAGTTAATATTGCCTCAACATCTATCAATATTGCCAAAATATCAGCATTTGAGGCACTACCTTAGTAATCTCATGCCCCCTATTATCATGATTATGAACTGAGGGGGATATACACTACCTTTGTATTCTATCGGACCCCATTTTTCAAAATTTTGACACCTATTTTATCGGACCTACTTTTTTTAAATTCTGGATGCGCCCCTGGGCAGATACGAGCATTACCTACGTGTGATACAAATAAATTCTGAGATGGCCATGATTATGATACAAGTTATATTATTAGCCAAGCTGTTAATTCATTACATAAATATATTTCTTGGCAATACATAGCATTTTAAATTTAAAAAATACGAAAACACTTATAGACTCAAGTAATTCGCCGGAATTAATAGTTTATGTTAAAGCAGAGTTTTAGGATTAAAAAAAAAAAATTGTCAACATTTCTATGAATCCGCTTAAAACCCAAACAAATTTTTTGTATACCTAAACACTTGCTAAAGGACGGTTAAATGTTCCTACAGCACTGGGCCACATGCTCATGCCATCGGCCCAGCGTTTGGCAGACAATCAGTGTTGCAGGTGTATCCTCTCATGTCCTGACTATAAGACACCAATTCGCGGCGATTGCTTTGATCTCGCCGTCCCAGACGTGGGAATATGTGGAGTAAAGTGTTGTATATTGCTGACTTGTTTTGTTTACATGGCAATATACGACCTGAAAATATAACTATTTCACTCTTTTTCGGTGCTTTAAAATTGTTTTTTGACTCTTTTGTATTTTTAGTTAAGATCAATAGTCTAAATAGCTTCATATAATTGTTTTTTAAATTGACAAAATTGAAAATGTCCCATCCCAAGGAGCAGCTTTAACTCTTAATCCATGATTCGAGGGGATCATAGCGTTCAAAAATGAGAATTTGGTTTTATTTCGTGGCCGCCATCCTGCATTACACAAAGCCCCGATTGTAGGATAGAAAGTAACAGGATAAGAAGTAACAGTCAAAAAGTAACATGGACAAAAAGAAACAGAGATAAAAAGTAAAAGTTGATTAAAAGTAGTGTAATAAGGGTATATTTCAGTTCGAATATTATATATTATGTCCATGAACATCTAGTAAAAGTGATAATGTGAATAAAATTAAAAATGTATATATTAAGGGAACATTTATATATATTGATATATTCTGCTTTTAGAAAAGTCACAGTCGCTCTAAAGTACTAAAATAATGGTTAAATTTAATTATTACTATATATTATACTTCAGAACATGCGCTAAAAATGATGCATGTGAATAAAATATAAAATATACTATTACAGGAAAACTTAATAGTATATACCCTTAAGTGTTGTTTTTTGAGTTCGTCGAATTTTTTGGTACATTTTCCGAAAGCGATTTTTTAATGTAGTTTGGATGTCAAGTTATGGAAAAAATATGGGTGGCATTTTTTTGGCGGCCATCTTGGATGCTTGGCGGCCATATTGATTTTTTTTTTACTGAAAACAGAGTTTGTCATATATTTCAGCTATTAATTTACGGATCTGGGAGATTTTAATGTCTAAACATATGTTTTCATGGGCTAGGAATCGTTTAAAACACATATAGCGTAAATATAATATTACGCTTTCAATTATATAAAATACAGGGAAAATCTATATAATGACATCATTTAATTAGATCTTGTTATGTTATCCATTATATTGGTAACATTAAAATTAAAACTAAATATTCAACACATAAAGTACAACCTTGCTGAATATTTATGTGACTAGTAATATAATAAATTTTACCTAATGAAATGAAAACACGTTATACAATTTGAAAACAGAAATACTCAATTTTTGTATCACGTGTATAGTAATAATAATAAAACATCGTGTATTTTTATAAATGGACGCAGTTAGGCTAAGCAAATATTAACCCGTTATATGCATTAGTGTATAAAATGTTAACCTGATTGCATATATGTAAAGGTAACTATACCCCAAGTAAATAAATTGATCCAATTGATTGCCAACTGATCATAACAGGCTAATGTTTTATGTAAATGAGTATAACAGAATCGTGTGACCATAATTATCTGATAATATATCGTATTGGAACAATATAAAAACATGAAAGTATAGTTATGTATACTGTGTGTGTATATTCAATACTACCGAAAAGATTTCAGAGTACATTATTCGTGACTAATAATCTCTATGTCATCGATGTTGAGATGCTGAACATTTTTACACGTATTAGGATTTGCTATCACGTGTGCGTAACCCCGTACATTCTATACTATTTTGTTTACAGGAGCAGCCAGCATGACACATACTTAACACAACGACACCTTAATTACTGACTGTGTGCCTGATCCTGTTTTACTATCATTCTCGCTCAGATATAGCTCATCGTTAAGATTAAACGAGTATCCTCCCTATACATGTTAAAGAGGTGACAACCGGAAGTCAACGAGTTTTTACATAGGTCACGAGACTAAATAAGAATTTATTTTCATCTGAGAAAGTGTACCTAAAACGGAGACGCGATGGGTTTGAATTTGCCTGAGGCCTCCAGCGACCAGCCAAGCTGTCTGAGGTCTAGCTGCAGTAGCGTTCGAATAGGAGCATTTTGTTAAACACTGCACAGTAGATGTGCTCGACGAATGTGAACAGCACCTTAAGTTGGTGATAATTTATCAACACATTTATTTATTTATTTATTTATAATATACCTATTCAAGCTCAGAAACCATTGTCATAAAATTGAAATTATGTTAAAAAGGTAATACAATTATTAATAATAAAGTTTTAACGTGTATCACCACGATTACACACACAGGAGTGACACCTACATACCCCTGACCAGGTACATACATTATCCGCATCAAAATCTGTAACAAGGTTGTCATAATGCACTACAAGTCTCGACCGCAGAATACATGCCACTGTAGCTCCTTCGCTGTAATAAATGTTTCTTTTTTTACTCTCAGCACTCGGCAAATTAATTCCTCACACCCTTAAAACACTTCTTTTGTTGGTTCTGGACATTTTCTCAAGGCAGTAAGCGATCCGATTACGCTATCATTGGATTTGAAGAGAAACTTCCACCACGATGTTTTGCTTGTCTCAAAGATATGGCCTGTGGTGTCACAACCACCAATGGCTTGAACTTTATTCTCACCAAGAGCATCATAGATTGGCTGCAGCTTCACAATGCGACGTCTTGGGCCAGTTCCTTCTATGATTGATGTGTTACCTCTCAGTTTTTCAATCGCTGAAATTGCTAAAACCATGACATCTGTGTCCGATGCATTAGATTTTATGTACATCATATCCTGTTTGATGTATCCCGGCAGCATAAAGAATAAGAATAGTGTCTGCTTCTTCCTCACTACTATTCAACATTTTCTGCGGACCGATTTGATAATACACTTTTATGGGTTTTTGTTGTGACTGCTGATTACTTTTTTCTACCACATTTGAGCTAAATAAAGTGTGAGAAGTTCTTTAGTTTTCTTATCTACAAAACAATCTCTGATCTGTATGGAGTCTTCAACTTCTGGCTTGTACAATGATTTTTCACCTGTTCGTTGTTGTCTTTTAATCTGTCATCGATGACTTCACAGTGTTTTTATCAAACAGTACATAATTGTGCCAATTGCATTCACAAAGGAGTCGGCCAGATCACTACAATTATTGATAGAATCTTTGTAAAAAGCTTGTTCATCATTACCACAGCCATTTCGTCAAATAATATACATGTCTGATCTAGAGATTCTTGGGATATACTTTGCTCATTTTCGATTTTTCAAGATGATGCATCAGCAAAGCTTTATCTGAACATCTACGGAATTGACCATCAGAACACATCAGCTTCTGGTTTGTAGTTGAAAATTCATACTCTCCAATCACTTTTCTAGATCAATGTCCCTGTATGGCCTTGTGATTACGTGAGATGTGTCATCATGGGATTCGATGTTTTCATCATCATTTCGTTTGATCCCACATCAACCTTTATTGTTTGACACCCTGCGCTCCAGCCGACATATGTTATTTTTGTCATGTTGTGTCACATATCTCTCTCTCCACAAATTCTTTCCTTCACACATTCTTTGTATGCAACTTCATCTTTTCTTCTCTACGAAGTATGATATCTTGGGACATCGTCGGGCATTATTACTTTTGTCATCAAAATATAAAGTTTACTTTCACTACCATCGTTACATTTAAACAACATTCAAAACCATTTTTAGCTGGTTTACATAATTTTCTTGACGGGTAATTGTACTGTTTGTGAGGAACTGTTGGTGAATTTTGCTTTTTCACGTCATGTGCAACATCTTCTCACTTTCTTGGATTTGGAATACCCAAGCAGTATCTCAGAAAAAGCTTCAGTATTGTTTTTTGATGCCTGATATTCTGTGTCTGGTCAACACCGACAGCTGTGGATGAGTTTTCTTGATAGCTAATCCGCCTTTTTTGTCGTTTCACACCTGGCGATTTGTGGTCTTGAAATAATACATTCGCGCTATATGTGAAGGTATATTTTGTACGTAGTCCAGTCTATTATATGCAAAGAACCATATACATAGCCCTTCTAATGTGGCTAAGTGCAAGTTCCAATTCCTCTGACGAGTTCCCCGCACGAACTGAATAAGGCTCATCACCCGTCGCATATACATCATAACCCATCTATACATGGGATATTTATTGTTCGAAGAATCAAATTCATCGAGCTGTATTCATTGTATAGAGCCGTTTTTCATGTGCCTCAACTGTATCTTCTCCGTTTCTGCAAGCTTCTGCAAGACTATCATGCAGATACAAAAATCATCATAGCAGAGGTCCCATAATACCTGTAGAGTTACTAGATGACACTCGGTTGCCCAGTTATGGTGATTGTCATTTATAATTTGCAGAACAGTGACATTACTATAGATATCAGATTCAACCCATGCTTGATCTAAGCCACTGCTTTCAACTGTCTGCCCTAGGCATCGCAAGACACATAAAACTGTGTGAAATTGGCCTGGAAACTCGATCCACTTGTCACTACAATTCTGTCTGTAAGTGCTCAACTTTGACTACTCTTTTGTATTGTGTTTTATCTGTTGAATATTCGGTTTATTTTCAATGTTGCCAATATCATGGTTAACATAACGAGATGTAAAAAAGTGATATCATTATTTAGATTTTTTCGCGTTTTATATAATTTGAAGCGTAATATTATATTTACGACAAATACATATGTCTTAAACGATTCCTAGCCCTTGAAAACATATGTTTAGACAATAAAATCTCGAAAATCCGCTCGTTATTGACCGAGATATGAAGAAAAATATATTATTTGTATGAAAAATCAAAATGGCCGCCAATAATTCAAAATGGCCGCCAAAAAAATGCCAACCATATTTTTTCGTTAGATTATCATATATTCTTTCTAAAAAATATAATTTAAAAAAATGTACCAAAAAATTCGACGAAACAACATAAGGGCATATACTATAAATGCATATTTATATCTTTTGTTTTAAAAGGTAACAGTCGCTTCCACATGTTCAACCTACCAAACTAATGATATATCTCAATTGTAATTATAGTGAATATCACATGAACGTATATTAAATGAACGTATACTAAAAGTGTATTAAACTAAAAGTGATACGGAAGAAATGTAAATCTGGTATTAAAAGGACTTGTATTTATATTCACATTTTTATGCAGTTAATTTGAGAAACAGTTTTGTTTCATGACTAATACTTACTACAATTTATATGAATTTAGCAAAATAATTTCTTTATATAATGTCTCTTAGATCGTTTTAAAATAAAATATATATATATTATACCCCTTTGAATAATATATTAGTCAGTATGTTTTATAAGCCTTTTAACCTTGACGCTTCGTGATTAACTCCATAAAAAAGGTGTATAAAAACAACTTATGTTTTAGCTGTTGATTCACCGTAGCTTTTATACCTTTGAACCGAAACGTTAAAGCCAAATTGTGTGATCTATGTAGTTAGGACCCTTTAAGTGTAATCTCCATGTAAATGGCTTCATACAATAAATTTTATTCAGCTGAATATCTCTCAAACAAAAAGAAAGCGTTACTTTTGCTATATCGCTAAAGGACGCTTTTATAGCGCATCAAGTTAATAAACATGCTATGATTTTTCTTTAAATGTGTGTGATTTCCCGTAGCAAAAGGAAAGTGCCTTAACTGCTCTATTATTAAATCATGTTATCACTAACCAATTTACATTATTTTCGGGCCTACCGAAATACTTTTTCAGACAACAAAAGTGTGTTTTTTGGCGATCCCGTCAATAGTGTTAACTTTGAAAAAGTGTTGGTTTGAAAAAAGTGATCTCACCAATACTGTTAACTTCGAAGAAATGCTATTTTGAAAAAAGTGTTACTTTGAACAAATGTTGTTTAGCTATCCCGTCAATACTGTTGACTTTGAAAAAGTTTTACTTTGTCAAAGTGTTACTTTGTGATCCCGCCAATACTGTTGACTTTGAAAAAGTGATACTTTGTCAATTCTGTTGACTTGAAAAAAGTGTTACTTTGAACAAGTGTTACTTGGTAATTCCATCAGTACTGTTGACTTTGAAAACGTGTTACTTTGAACAAGGACTAAAAAAGAGTTGAGCCATGGATTATGATATAGTTCTAAGTAACAAGGGTGGACATAAAATCCATCTCAACGGATATATGTTTACACGCTCAGTTGTACGTAAAACTAAAATCTGGTGGAAATGTTCTTGTAAGACATCGTTCAGTTGTCGTGCCATTTTATTTATTGTGAGAAAGCATAATCATGATACTGATCACTCAGTGTTAAGTTACGTCTGCTGTCGTAATCTTATGCGTCGACAAATAACATGAATAACAACCAAATAGAGTGAAATAAATCGTAAATAAATAATAATCTTCAATTATTTTTTACTTGTAGAAATAGTTGGTTACATGATGTAGCAAACGCCGGCCTTATATTAATGCAACACAAATAAAAGCATAAAACCGGTTTTTAAAGTTCAATTTTAACATTTTTGTATTTTGTCTTATTGATCATTATTAAACAGTCGTCAATAAATGAGAAATAGATAAATTAAACATCTTATTTTAGCATTAATTATCAACTGTTACTTTTTATCCCTGTTACTTTTTGTCCTAGTGAAAACTGTCTCTTTCTGTCCGTTACTTTTTATCCCTGTTACTTTCTGTCCGCACACCACAATAAATATACTGTTATCATAACAAAAATATATCTTTATATCACTATGGTTAGATGTTACCATGGTTACATTGCTGAGTTACCAGTAGCCTTCAAGTTTGTATTATTCATCAAATGTAGGCCTACTCACTTCCAGTCGAACATAGCTGATTCTGGCGGTATCCATCTTTTAGTCTGCTTGAAGAGAGGTGTACCTTAAAAAGTGCATAAGAATAACAATATATTCAACATGTTTCATAATAAATATGTTAAACCTGGAACAAATACATTAAAAAACTGAAATAGACATGTCCATAAATGATATGGGGTGATAAATGATAAGAAGTGTTGATAGATGGGGTGATATATAATAACGTATGTGCACTATATATCTGCGACCTGTATCGAAAAGTCTTTCCTTAGCTCTCGCCAAATAAAGTGCCCATACGCAATGCCCAAACAATTTTAACACGCCGGAAATTACTTAAATATCACCTATTCGACATGGCCTTCCGGCCCTACCTCCTTGGTGTCCCGATTCCATGTTGACGAACCTGCTTTGGACTCTATAATAGCACATCATCGTGTTATGATATGCGCGAGTTCGGTCCAATGAAGATTTAGGCGTTATTCATTTTTTATTGATTAATGATTGATTTATTGAGTTAGGCAGTCATGGTCACACGCATATAATACATGATTGGGATACATTCACTATAAATATACGCTAACTATCGCACTTTCGTGGATAGTAGCACCTAGCTCGATTCAAAAACTTATCGCCCTTGTTGTGTGTTATGTGCAATGCGAAATGATTTGAGATATTGTTGGTGATTAGTCTGGTGGCTCATGGTTAACTTTCAAACCGCTGAGCGTGACTAGAGTCGTTTTAAATCTGTTTTATTAGTCGATAAAATCATCGATGGAAATGGGTACTTTAGGAACCCAGATTTGCAAATGTTTGTAAGGTCGCAAATTAAACATATAGGACTAATTGTTGGTCGCGGTAGCAAGACACAACTTCAGGTGTGTGAAAATTTCAATTGTATTTATTATATTCATTTCGAAAGTCAAAGGTTAAACATGTTAAAAGACATTATATTTTTTATAATGGTATACATGGATCTGATGTACTTCGAGGGAACATAATAGTCACACCATGTAAGGGAACAAAGATGCCCCATCTTTGACTACTTATTTGTCAAAATGTATCCATACTATATATGGGTGATAAATCATCGACGCGTAAAAACATCAAGAATCACATAGACCTATATCATGTATAAAGGCTACACAGAGCGAGTGGTCACGTGCCATCACAGCCCCAACAGTAATTTAGCTGGTAATCATAATATATGGACTAGGGAGATATGCGGATAGTCCTACTATAACTATATAGCAGGTGAAAATTCAGTACCGCATAGCAAAATGTTATGCAATTCTGCCCATTTGCTAATCAAATTTGTAATTGAATAGAAAATAATTATACATCAATGATAAGGATGTCTAACAAGTTATAACTGGGAAGAGAAAATTGCTAATCAATAATTTCCAAACATTTTTTCCCCGTCTAACAAACAGATAGATAGATATTTGTTGACGACGGAAGTCTGTGTATGGACTTATGCGTCACTAAAAATGAACAATTCATTAAAAATGTATGCACTTCTATAAAATATAATGTGACTAATAATCGGCCGACTTACCAGGCTTATTGTATGCGTATCACTCCCTCTATAATATATCAGTGACGAGTTAAAATGTTGTGGGCCTAATCTCACAAAATAAGATGGAACTGAGTGAACCCTAGCACCCGAAGGGTGCTGAGAGTGGGATTAAGGCATTCGAAGCTTGTATGAAAGCTTTCTCTTAGCCTATCCAAATATTTCATTAGTATATAATACTCATTGGAGAATGTCTGGTTGGCAAGGGAGGCAAGGAACCTGGAAACAGAAGCATTTTAGAATTTAAATAATTTTGATGCGCCCTCGGCGAACAGAGGGTCGCGGTGGTCTAAATGAGGTGTTGAATCAGCCGGTAGCTTCCCTATATCTCGTGTCTTAACTCTTGAAATCTGAATGGAAAAGGCCGATAAAGTTTTAATTTTAATTTTGACAGATCCTTTAAATGAACATTTGAGACATTTCTTTTATTAAACCTATGCCTCTTGTGTACACTTAAGTTCACTTAGTATGTTTGACATACTTAAAATTGCGTTCTGAATTTTGGATCAAATGTGATCAATTTACCTCGTGTTGTTGTCTGACTGTCTGTGTGCCATCGCCATACTCCCGCATACCCTGAGAAAGAACGTCAGAGTTATGTAATTTCATGAAATTTGGGTGGAATGGTCTAAAAGGTGTCTAAAGTTGATAATTTGAGAAATAGAAAGTTCCTAGAAGCGTGTTATCTTATTTGTGAAATTAGGAAAGTTCGCTTGTTCTCTTTTCAGAGCCACCAGGGGATTTAAACCCTTGCTTTCACTCACCATGCCAGTCCTCGCGGGGGTGACAATTATGTTGATTATCACCCCTGCGATGACATGTGGTGAGTGACAACAGACTGTGACGTCTGTTGTTATTGTGACGCGGTGGCTGACGAACGCCGTAGGTGTTGGCCCGTCAACGCGTCAACGCTGTTATCACACTCACGTATGCTTGTCAGTGCCGCTAGCGTCGCGCCAATGCCGGCTCAGCGTTGTTAGCGCTGGACCGACATTGGCACCGCGATAGCCACACTGTGAAAGCATTATGTGTCACTCACGCATGCTGCCATCGCTGCCAGTGTTGCGTCAATGTCGGCCCAACGCTGTTGACGCCGGACCGGCACTGACACAACTCTAGCCGCATTCACACAGCAGGCTCAATTTTCATCATAAATTTCGGCATATTCTGATATTAATTTGTCCAAATGTGTTTTATGCCCTCTTTTAATTCTTGAAGCTCTTAATTCATTTTGTAGTTTGAAAAGATCTGAATGCTCTTTGAGCGAATCTATGAATTTATATGTTAAAATTTGGAATCGATCTTTGATTAGATCGATCTTAGCAATTTTATGAATATCTTCAGTGTGCGAAAGTGGATCCAATTTGTAGGCTATTCTGATGGCCTTATTTTGAATGATTTGAAGTTTCTTGATATACGTTTCGGACGCTCCTAAAATTACTGGAGCGCCGTATTCTAGTACTGGACGTATATAACTTTTATATAGTCTCATTAGTGTTTTGGGTTTACAGCCCCAATTTGAGCCGCTCAGGAGTTTGAGCAGACCAAGGCGTTGCCTTCCTTTCTTAGCGTTTTCATCTATATGAGCATTAAAAGTCAGCTTCTTATCTAAAATTACTCCTAGCAATTTTGCTTGCTGTACTGCAGTGAGTTTTTCGCCAAAAAGTTCTAGTTCTATATTTTTCTTAGTTTTAAGCATTATAAGCTGTGTTTTCTTAGCATTTAGTTTTATTCTCCACTTGGAGCACCATGCTTCTAGGTCTGATAGAACTTTGGCTAGCCTATATTTAATTGTTTTTTCACTTTTAGCAAAAGTCCAAAATCCCAGGTCGTCTGCGAACTGAGAGACCCCTACTGTATTACTGTAGGGATCTATTGGAATATCATTTACATAGATTAGGAATAGAAGTGGGCTGAGAACCGAGCCCTGAGGTGTGCCGGCATTAAGTGAAATTTTGTCTGAAGTCTCATTATTTATTTTGACTGAAATTTTCCTGTCAGTTATGAATGAAGACATTAATCTTACTATTTTGTATGGTAGATTTGTATTCATTAATTTATATCTTAGTCCGTTGTGCCATACGGAATCAAAAGCTTTTTCTACATCTATAAAGATTGCAGCTCCTTTATGGTGACGGCTATGTGCTATGTGCGCATCATCAGCTAGTCTGAGAATGTGTTCCATAGCACATCTTTTATTTCTATAGCCAATTTGCCATTTAATAAAGAAATTTTCTTCTTCTAATTTACTGCGCATTCTATGAGCAATTATTTTTTCAAAAAGTTTGCCTATGCAACTTAATAAACTGATTGGTCTATAGTTAGTCAGAGCAAGCTACTGCGCCAACTGCACAGGAGATCACATGGCATCTGACGGGAGATGCCCTAGAGCAATAGAGGTGAAAAGGAAGATCGCTGAGAAGAGAGAAGGCCAGCGACATCGCAGCACCCAGGAAGTCAACAGGAGATCCCAGCCAACTCAGCACCGAGAGCACCAACGTCAGGGTGAACGCGCCGATCAGCCCAAGAAGGCTACAGGAGGTGAGAGTGAGTCACCACTAATTAAATTAGCAGATAGTGACTTAACCCGTCTTGCCCTTCTCTTTTCAGCCCACACGGTCCTGTACAGCAGAACGATCCACAGGAACGAAGGAAAGTTGGAGTGGGACGACATACCCCACCTAGCCAGCAAAGCAGTCAGTTGGGCCTTCAGGAAAGACATCTCCCCACTGATCATCAGAGACTACCTATCCCAACTTCCTAACAACAACCTAAACCTAAAGTAGAAAAAGTAGGGCCGTTTTTACTAGGTCTAGTACAGTACAGTACTCACCAGTAAAAACCTAACTAAAGTAGGAAAAACTAAAGTAGGGCTAAGTACAGTACAGTACTTATAAAATATGGATAACAGTTTACCACCAACTAAAAACGTTCAAATTATTCATGCTAACATAAACGGACTATATAAAAGAAGGACTGAACTAATTAACTATTTAAATGAATATAAACCACATTTTGTGACTTTAAATGAAACTAGACTAAGAGAGCAAACTAGAATCAGAATTCCAAATTATAACATTATCAGAAAAGATAGAAATATAATTTATCCTAATGGGCGCCTGCAGCATGCAGCAGGCGGTGTAGCTATTTTAATTAGAAAAGATATCAAATTTAATGAAATAGATACTTCAGATTTTAACGAAGAATTTTTGGCAATAAACTTCAAATCACAAGGTAAGACAGTGGCATTAGCAACTATTTACAACCCGCCAGATATTAAACCAAACATAGAGAATTTCAGGCATATAACTAATTTATATCCACTTTCAATTCTTATCGGAGATTTCAATTGTAAGCATACTTTTTTCGGATGTAAAGTGGGAAATACTAACGGAGACATTCTATTTAACATAATTGAAGAATTAGACTTACTAATAACTAACGACAGCACTGCAACTTATAGACCAGGGACGTCCTCTGGCGGCGATCTACTAGATCTAGCGCTAGTTAGCCGCCAGATGGCGTCACGCATCCAATCATGTGATGTAGGCGATGACATTGGTTCAGATCATTTGCCAGTTCATTTAACTTTAGCTTCACCGCAAATTCAAAAACAATTTCAGAGAGAAATTCTACAGTATGAAAAAACAGATTGGAACAGGTTTAATAAAGAAATAATAAATAACTTAGACGGACTCGAACCTGAAACACCAGAGGAACTAGACTTAGCTAACGAAAAAATAAGCAATATAATCAAAGAAGGGCTAAATAAAGCGTGTCCTAAAGCAAAACGTAAAGATAAAGCACTTTTTATTTCAAATGAAACAATGAAATTAATTAAATTAAAGAGACAAATTAGACGCTTAGCTGGAAATACGCAAAAAGCAGAGGATAAAACTCTATATAATCAATTAAACAACTTAGTAAGTAAACAAGTAAACAAAGATAGAGAAGAATTTTGGAATCAGCAAACTAAAAAACTAGACGAAACTAAAGAAAACTATCAATAGTATTAATGGCAAGAAATCAGGCGGCGCATCCAAGCCAATAATTAAAGAAAATGGTAATCTAACTCAAAACGACTTAGAAAAAGCAACCACGTTCGCTGAATCTTTAGGCAAAATTCATAATACTCACACAGGTGAAATTTTTGATGATGAATTTAAAGATTTAATAGGTAACGCTATAAATGAAAAATCGCAGCTTTTTTCAACTCTAAAAGAAAATAAAGTAGAAGATGGCGACGATAGTATACTACTCAGGGATATCTCGATTCAAGAAATAAAACTACAATTAGATAGGACCAAAGGTAGGTCTGCTCCAGGAGCAGACGGAATTAAATACACCATTATTAAAAAATGTCCAGAAATAGTATTTGAGAATTTAAAAACTATGTACAATCGATGCTTAAAAATAGGGTATTTTCCAAGTAAATGGAAGGAAGCTCAAGGAATTATGCTCCCAAAGCCTAAAATAAGATGGAACTAGAGGAGCGCGCAGCGCGAGGGCTGACGCGAGATTATGCACTAGTTCTGGTATAAACCTTATAGTGCCTCTCTCTTTTCACTTATAAGATGGAAAACGGGAGACCCAGCTTTTGAATCCACCCTCCAACAACAAACACACCATTCAAGCAAATTGACCCGCAGAGCCAATGTTGGTTTAATGTTGGGTCAATGTCTGCAACGCTGACCAACCATTACGCCAGCATTGGTTCAGTGTGTCTGCTGCTTATCAACAGGTCTGTCTGTACCATGTGTACGCTCACAAAACATTAGCTATTGCATCGAGTTGGTTTAATGTTGTGCCAGTGTAGTTGACGGTGGTCCAGCATTGAACCACCATCTGCTCAATGCCTCGTGTTTCTTGAGGCGATGTAGACATAACGTTATATCGACGGATGGGATATCCCAGCAAACACGACCCAATGTTGCCTTAATGTTGGGCCAGAGTCACAGACGGTCGGCCAACATTACTGCAATGTTAGCTCAACGTATTGTGTTAGCTTGAACAGTGCTAATAAAGCAGATTAGCAAGAGGCCTGTAGTCCTATATCACCCCCCGCTATAAATTAGGTTAGATTTTTTGCGGTCACAAATAAAAAGTCGATTTGTGGTGGCCATTTTAAATTTTAGTAAAATCACATGCACATTACCAGATGGGGGTATTGTGATTGTACAATGTGAATCATTACTGACTTCAAATTTTCAGTTTTTGCGCCCACAAAAAAATATGAAGTTTATCCATGGTGGCCATTTTGAAATTCAGTAAAACCTTAAAAAAATCACTTGCACATCTCCACATCGTGGGGAATGTGATCGTAAAATTTGAATACTTTCCGACTTTAAGTTTTGGAGTTTTTTGCGCCCACAACAAATTTTAGAGTTGACCTCTGGCGGCCATTTTTAATTTTGGTAGCATTGCTAAAAAATCACTTGCACACCTCCATGTTGCTAGGAATGTCGTGTTAAAATTTCAAAAAAAACTGACCAGCAGTTTTTGAGTTTTTGCGCCCACAAGAAAACGTGACGCCGGACGCTGGACGCCGGACAGAATCCTGGCGCGACCAAAATCCCTCTTCCCCTACGGGCGGGGGATAAAAACGAGCATAGTCGTGCTGAGCGCTTAAGGGGTTAAATCATATACTGTAGATATGGTGATTTTCGCGTGTTTAAATATTAGCGAATTTGTGATTTTGGAACTTTTTATGAAGTCTAGAATTCGCGAATTATCGATTTCGATGATAGGTAGCGCTCATAATAATAATTTTCGCGAGATTTCTAAATTCGCGAATTTGTCCTCCGCGCAAAATTCGCGAAAATTAAAACTTTACCAAAATTGCTAGATCTATAGTATAACTTAAAGTATAAAGGTCTATCTTATCAGGCTTATAGCAGGTCAAGGAAGCATTACACGTCGAGCTGGTGTTGGTATAAGGCTGGTCAACCGTCAAATACGCTGGTCCAATGTAATACCAGCACTGGATCATCGTCTCGTGCTTGCTGGGGCAGGCCTACATCCCCCCTTTGATCTTTCAGGGGTGATGGGGGGAGGGGGGTTGTTAGGCCGGAGCCGGGTCTATGGTAATTTCCCAGCATAGTCATTTCCTGACGTGGATATTTCTCCGTCGCCTTTGAACTCTGGTCGTCATCCTTTTCATTGCCCCACCCCCTCACCATGCTCACCCTCACGAAAAACATTTCTAATATTCCCTAATTATAGAAGCTAATTTTCGGACATTTTGCAATAACATATCACAGTATAGATTTTGCGTGATTAGCTAGTATAAGCCTATATGCACCAGAATTTATTCAAACTGATCTGATGTGTATAAACAGCCTTTTAACATGGTGAATGCACTTCCTGATCGCAAGGCTTGACCTCGAGGCCGTCGGCCTGACGGCCTCGAGGTCAAGCCTTGCTATCATGGCTATCAGGAAGTCGTTACACTCTCACATCGCTCCCTAAACTTATTAATTGAGTGTCAAACAGTTTAAGAGATAGAAAGTGGTTAAATTTCACTCACTTTGGAGTGTAAAAAGATTGCGATCATTCCGCGACCACTACCATCTGAGCCGAATCGCCCACCCTGATCATCGCGTGATCAACATCTGCTGAAGGCAGGTCGGAACATCGCAATCTTCAACACTAAGTTCAAAAGTGAGAAAAATTTAACAACTTTCTATGTGAATCTTGGAACCGTGATGAATAACATATTCTTTACAGTTCAAGAGATGTGTTGTGACGGTACAACTCCCTACAACACCGTACAAAGTGCCACATACCAGTGGACTTTGAAAAATCCTACACTTTTTAAAACATTTTTTCGAGGGAATGGCAATTTTGTATTTATTTTTTAAAAATAAAACATCCGATACAATCACCTGATCACGTGAAATCTATTTTGATATGTATAGTGCAAAATCCCGAAAATGAGCTTCTGTAATTAGATAATTTGAAATTACTATTTCGTGTATAATCCTTCAAAAAATGGTAGTGAGAAAACATTTCAAGCATAACGATATTATTAATCAATAATGTATATTGAATACTATGAATGACGCAGAGAATGTTCATATAGATTATACAATTTTATACACTTTTTTGCCAAGTGACCAATACCACTGCCACAGATAAGCTGCGTTTTTGTGTAATTACTCAATTAAAATATGTCATCAAACGCAATCGAACTAAACGCAATGCGTAATTAAATGAGATAAATAACCACATGATATCGTCGAATCACGGATGTTTAATGGCAAACCATACGTAGAACGTGCATGGTGTATACTTTGGGTCTTCTTTTCAATTCATTTTTAATTCAGCTCATTTAGCGGACTGAATACAACCATGTAAATGATAATTATATGCAATAAACAAGGATATATACAATAACATTGTCCCCAAGGCATTCCGGTATGGACAGGTTTTACTGTATTATATTTGCATGAAATAGACAATGTTGGCCTATACCATGTATACGGACGGTGAAAAAGCGTCAGTTATATTACATGATTTTTTGTTATAATTTTGTACTGATAATAATGATAAATTGAAACATACATTTTTTATCACGACATAATATTATTTTCAGGATAGCAAACTATCGACTGACAAGATTATTTGGCGGAGAGTGGGTCATGGCGTGTAACCTTGGTAGATTGCTGGCGATTTTTTAGACTTTTTAGAATTCACAATAGTGCCCGTAAATCTGGTATAGGTTTTCGGGGTCTGCGAACCTACTGGTATTGTCAGATTTTCACGTGCGACCGAAAACGAGGCTATGGTGGCCTTCTTGATTTTACCAATTTTAATAATTTGTTCTTATGTTTATTTAAATGCATTGCAATCTGGCATTTATCATGTTTATAGGTTTTCTGGGTCTGCGGGTCTATGCTCGGTTAAATAAACCTACCTCGTATAAATATGCGGTATATATTAATTATCATTATATATATATATATATATATGTTTTTGTGGTATTCGAGTATTGGCAAAGCGTATTGGCAACAGCTGTGTCAAATTTGTGATCATTTTGAGTCACTACATCAGTGCATACACATATTTTGGAAGATATTTCCCTTTACCAAGGTTATCTGTGGGTCGCAAAAATATCGGGAACCGGCAGGGGTGAACTGGTCCATCGGCGGCGGGGGGGGGGGGGGATACTATCTCTATGCCCAGTGCTTTTTGTCTATGCCGTATCAAACGAATGAAAAAACTAGTATCAGATATTCTGATAAAGCTTATATGATTTAGGGTACTTTCGCAATGTCCTAAAATACGAACACGGTTCGCATTGGATTTACCACCCACATAGTATAGGCCTACCAATAGCGAGCATTTCTGGGACTGGTGACATACATTACCATGCAGAGAACCCACTTAATATCGGGCGGGTGATGAAAAATACTCTCAATAGGGGCCTAACACACCATCTCCAATCACCCAACCTTCACAGCATCATCATTGTTCATCTAAATATATACGTTACATATTAAGATATTTCACTATTTTATCGTCATAGATAACCCATGTAGAAACACAATGGAAGCGTGGTGCTTTGCAATACTGCAGTGAGGGTGCACATGGGTTAAAAAACGAATCGAACGAACGGCGAATCGCCTGTTCTTGGGGTCCAAACATCGAGGATTGCAGTTAATAAATAGTGTAAAAAACGAACCTAAAAAGTATATTTAGTTTTATCTATATTTGTATCATTTTTCCCTTATAAAAAAACGAATAGTGAGGCCAAAAAAATTAGTAAAAAGTGAAGTGGGAAGAATCCATAATTTCCAGGACCGATGTGCACCCTCTGAGTGGGCCTATGACCTGCTTCTTTGTAATTAAAATACACCCATGACGTCTGTCTATCGTTAAAACAGTAAATTCGGATCTACGATTCTACTGTTTTTTGTACTGGTCAGGTCGGGCACAATATACGGGTTTAACCATGAAACTGCATGTTAATATTTCATGGTTTAGCCATACTGACAATGAAATTGAGGTTTTCTATATCAAATCTTGGAACATTTGCACATATTATGTGTATTTTAAGTCGAAGAAAGAACTCAATTACAATAGATTCGTAGATCCGAATATACTCGGCGCTTCGCGCCTCGTACATTCGGATCTACGAATCTATCGAATTTCGTTCTTCCTCCTTGCCATACTGACTTTTGGCTTTGCAGAGCAGATTGAGAATAATCCTGCCTATTTTGAGGTGCACTTCTGACGGACCCCACTCCTTAGAATGTTGATCATTCTGTGATTGCAGGTGCGCCTACAAACTATGCTCAACGAATTTTAGCAATGATTCAACTTACTCACTCCAAATCCTACTAAACGAAATGCTAAGCCCGGATTTCAAAACATAACTACTATAGTACTGCAGTGAAAACCTTGGATAAATATTAAAACATTGGTATGAAGTACTATTCTACTAAATGGGGTCTTACACATAGACCAGTTGGTAGACGAGCACAGCTGAGTTAAACTCGTATTTATTTCGTAAATAATTCTTACGGCGCGTTCTTTACTCTTAGTACTTGCTATATATACGCTCGGCGTTTGAAGACATATTTTTCAACATGTTTAAACTTTTCACGAGCTCGTTCATTGTACTTTACTCATAATTTACTGGTGCAGCTAGTAGAAACTCGTAGATCATCCATAGAGTACGTAGATCAAGTACTCCTTCTGTGCTCGGTGAATTGAATCGAGATAAAAGTGATGTACGAGCTGTAAGATGTGGGCTAAAAGTCCAAATCACATAGGAGTACATGGCACAGGGAAAGTATTTTATTTGACCTGTAGACTTATTATTAGATTATTTATGTGACGTGTCGTCCCTTTTGATATAAAAGGGTGTATATATACATGATATATGTAAAAATAATTTATAAAATGTTAAAAATACAGAATAAAATTATTAATCGTCTTTTTTTTTGCAATACAGGCATATACCTATAGCTAGACATCCCATTGTGCGTAACAGCGAGATCAAGACATAAAATAAATAATTTAGTGATCCTGGTGATGGCGATTGCTAAGTAACATAATTATGTCAATAATATTATTTGATATATTACAATTTTATTTATCTGTGATTTGTATCTGTGCCTAGTGAAAACTAATAGATTCAAAAATTGTTCATGTATGACAAAGCATGCATCACCTTTATAAATTAAATTTTAAAAAATGTTAACTATTAGCCATTTTATTAATTAATAAGACATGTCAGATAAACATGATAAATGTGGAATTGAGCAAGGCTAATTCAATTTCCCTTACTTTTATGGTGTTGAAAAATCAACATTTTGATAGGCTTATCCAAAAACACATACATCTATTTCTCGTGGTTAGCCAATGTATTTCCTCACAAAATGGTGATAGATCGTCAATTTGGCGGGCATTTTCTTATGCATATGGTGATTAGACAACCTAAAACGAAAATTAGCGTTTGGAAAACGGGCTAATCGTATTCTGTATAGGGCCCATGCTGAACTTGAATTATTGTATCCTAATTGAGGCACATGTAGGCCAATGCCATAGGCCTACATGTGCCCTAATCATGTTAATTATGATAAAATAAGCCAAGTTCCCAACATTTACTAAAAAAAATTCTAGTATTTTATAGGACCTGCTTTTCCAAAAATGCATGTACATGGTGATTTCTGTTATTTGGTACATCATGTACAAATCTCACATAACTGATAATGATATATTACTCTCAGTGAACTCGTATATTACTTGTAGTGGGTCTACATTTTGTAGACCACTCTTAGAGCTCTCAGCTCACTCTTAACAGTTCTTAGATCAATCTTAGATGACCATTATGATTTCTGAAAACTACAGATAATTCGTTCAACTTGTAACGTTAGATCAATCTAATAGCATCTTGTTTTTAGCAAAAAATGGCAAATGCTAAGCTCGGCCTTGTACTTGTAGTCCAATAATTTTATGGCAAAAAACCCAAACCCACCACAAATTGCAATTTTTTTTTACTAATCGGTCCAGTATATCGTTATTGAAAAACAAATTAAAAGAACAAAAAGGACACATAATTTCCATTAAGCCAAAATGGCCGCCACTACATTTTTGGGCCACAGTTATACTACATCATTTTCAACAAATAAATGGCTCCGTGCAAGAACCTGTTAAGTGCATGTTTTATAGTTTTGAGAAAAACGACTTTAAAGTTTAGGTTCAATTTTTTTCTTTAAGAGCTTCCGCGTGGAATAAGTTTGTTTATCAATAATATTGGTAAAGTAAGTTTAGTAATCATATCTAAGACTCGCGCACATTTTCAAAGTTTGTAAACTGGTATTTGCCAATAGTCTTCAAGTTCAATATCACAATATTTTATGGTAAATGCCATCACCATTTTATTGCTTTATCCAAATTTTTCCAGAAATCACGGATATCGATTAGATATATGTGAAACAGTGACTTCACAACTATTTATCTGAGTATATTTGCACATTAGTATATTTGCAAGAAGATGTTAAGTGAGTTTACCGGTGGGATTTGTTATTTAGTATTACTTACTGGTAAACGTTACCAGCAAGAACCTGTTAATGGCGCTTTACAGGTTATTGCATGGAGCCCTTCAAATAGAGCTAGGAGCGAGTGTAATACCTCTTTTTTAGTGTGATTTTGACCTTGAATCAAAAAAACTAAATAAGAAATGGATTCACCGCAAAAACACATGAAAAAGAGGTATTAGAGGCCTACATTCGTTCCTAGCTTTACTTTTTGAAAGGTCATGTATACAAACTGTGGTTCACAAATAGAATGGCGGCTATTTTGGATTTTTGCAAATTAGATGTCCTTCCGTTAACTAGATTTTACGAGATTTTTAATATGTTTTTCTATTGATGATTCTGAACTGATCGTTAAAAAATAAAAAACTTTTGAAATTTGTGGTGGGCCTTTTCCTATTTTGCCTGGACTATTTTGCGGTTTTCCAGCCCGGCTATATGTGTCAGAGCCCTTAATACCATCTTGCCACATCACTGCCATCAGGTCTGACAGTCTGCCGGTAGCAGACAACTGGATAGATGAAGATGGTTAATACTAAACAAAAGTTTCAATCTTGCCAAATTGGCCTGAAGCTATTTCTATTCTAAAGGAGAATAAAATTACTGATTACATACCTGGTTTTACGAGTGTCTGGTGTTTATTAAAATATCACCTGTCCTCAGCCTTAGGTCTTCATCTGCGTTGTCTTGGATGTGGGTCGTATGCACAATAAGCCAGATGCTCACTCGTAGAACATCGAATCCATCTGATATGACGAGGAACGAGGGACGTATCTGACACAGTGACAGGGTGTGTACAATTAATGTGCAGACAAAAACGTGTGGGGACTGGGCTTATACATTAAATTTGGAGCGACTTTTCCCTTTCGTACATGACAGCACTGATCAGAGTGCACGTGCTATTCATCACAGCAGCAGTCAGCACTGCTAATGCTGACCTATATTTAGCTTTGGGAAAGTCCCTTCTTTCCCCTGTAAACCTGACTGACTTAGAGCGCGCAGCGATAGGGCTGACGCGATATTATGCACTACTCCTGTTATCATATTGGCGAGGTAGTAGTCCGGGCAACCTGTGACAAATGACGACAAATTCTTTTCTATATTGATTTTCTGATTCCATTTTTTTGTCAACTCTATCTTCAACTCTTTCTATTTGTGCTATTCCTATTCCTAAAACCTTAATATTTCGTTTTCATCTAAAAGTATAATTCGGTGGGGTTTTTTTAAATGTACAAATATTCCATGATAATCATGATGATAAAAGATCAGTAACTAATTTTGAAATATATCTTTCTTGTTCCAGGCTCAGTTTACAGCTTCTGTAACCCGCCAATCATCAGGCTGGTTTATTATATAATTTTCCGATTGCTATTTGATTAACTCGAATACAGAGAAACTGATGTTCTAACCATCAATCTGTGTCAGGTAAATATTTGATGACGACAAGCGACAATAATAATTAGTTGATCATGTTGATCATTTATCATGTTTATCTTTTGACATATTTGCAGACAGTAGACTTAATTTTTGTGAAAACGATAAAGCCCATTAAAATGAGGGAGCTCTGAGATATACATCACACTTTGATGTTTTATAAAATAGGGTAATTTTCATTCATTGCGAGGTCGCAGCTAAGCCAAGATATTGCAATTCTCGGAGAGTTTCACCCTTTCAACGCGAGAACGTCTTAAGATTCTGATGTCTAAAGGCGGTCGATCCTCTCACTGAAATAATTTCTCATGGTCGTAGACCTAGAACATATGTATTCAATGAAGCGGAAAGAGCTAAATAAGACATTTATGATGATTTCAAAGTGAATTGTTTATATAAAAATATTTAAGCATTGTAAGGGGTAAAGGGTTATAGAAGAAAAGTACCTAAATTTAAATCCAACCCAAAACGTGTGTAATATGTTTAAATAGCTAATTATTTTTTATTCCATATGGGTTCATTTTAGGTCAACAATAATTCTAGAACATGCTTGAATCAAAACTAAATATTTATTATACCCAAAAATCAGTTGAGAGGAAAGTATTTTGACTATGTACTGAAAAAGTATGAAAAATAGGCAAAATTAAGTGTTAAAGTACCAACTTCAAGCTTTCTTGTGCATTTGTCAAAGATTAGACACACAGCTGGATGTTGAGATTATCAAATCATCACAAATGGTTCACTGATTCATTAGTGCACGCCTGCTATGTGCTGGTGGCATGCAGTCTTTGAGTGAGTGAGCGACACTGCGCTAGGAGTGAACACAAATGGTTGAAATGGATGAACTATTTTAGACGATAAACAACTGATAGAATGTTTCAAAATCAACTGAGGGTTTCACTGATGGTCGGTAGGCTATAAGGTAGTTATAGACTAAGTTAAAATATATATTTCTAAAGTATACGTTCTTGCTAACCCGGAAAACGTTTGCTAACTAGGAAAGATTATGTATTTTACGAACACTCACCATGTCGATCATGCTACGCATGCGGGTTGGCCTACAGCGAATAGTAGTGACCCACCTACTTTAATACTGCTGCGGCCTTTGTACATCATCTTCAGCTAGAATCAAGTGATGTGCGATGGTAAATCTGTGCTCTGAGCAAAGAGGTTATTTGCGTAATTATCTAGAATTGATGTTGTACAACAGTAGCTGAGGTTTCACACACAACACATTTCCATTGGTTCCACGATGATAAGCATAGAATGTATGAGTGTTCCCACATCTTCATTTATGTTATCATGCGATAAAGAATAATTCGGATTTGCCATATCTGTGCTCTTGGAACTATGTAGCAGGGTTGGGGCCAAGTACATCGGTACTTGTACAAGTTACCTGTACTTAAGTACATTTTTTCGATTACTTGCTTGTACTTTAAACTTGAGCTTCAAAAATGTACTTGTACTTGTATCCAACTACATTACGAAGTACTTGGTACTTGAAGACAAGTACATCGCAAGTACATCCGTTTTGCTGGAAAAAAATATATATATTATAATTTACTTTTTCAGTTTTTCAGTGCAATAATTTTAATAATATACATTTTAAAAGAATTCAATTGTTGAACGCAAAACAAATTTAGTTTATCAACATGTATCAATGTAAAGCGTTATCACACATTCTTGTTCTCAGTGAGCTGTATATTGTCCCTTTGATCTTTCATTCATACTTCTGGTGAGGCGTCCAGATAGATAAAATTGTTAAAACAACACACAGGCGTAACAGCAATGGTTACCATCCATCGTTATCTAACACAGCTATGCACAAGCCTGACCCGACAAAAACGAGATTTTAACCCAGTGTTGGTTTATTGTTGGGTCAGCGTTGCAGATGATGGCTTAATCTTGAATCGACATTGGATTAATGTCTCGTGTCTGCTGTAGAAGGGAGGGAGCTTTTATTGTTTGCGCGATTACCTGGTATAAAACCCTATAATTGCGAGGGTCATCTATGTTCACGTTTCGAAAAGTACTGTTCGATCAATATTGTAACATAAAAGCATTACCATTATATTTTAATTGGTCTGGGAAATATAGTGTCGCCTGTGGTGCTTAAATGATTACAAACACGCCGCATAGTAAAAATAAAATTTAATTGCAGGTATCTTAGAGTTAGAAGGGTTAGAAGTGTCAAATTGACCGGGCGCATGTGAGAGCAGTTAACAGCTAATCACGCCTTCATTAACACTTTCAGTGCGGCGAGCTATTATCATGATTATATTCAAGTGTCAAACCACAATAAATACCCCTCAAGATCAAAGAAATGGGCAATAATTCTGAAAATATAAACGCTGATTTTTTTCTTATCATTTGAATTCACGGCACCAAACCATTTCAGCACTAAACACATTATTGACTTTATGATAATTGCATGTCCTCTATTTTTTTAAGATAAATAATATTATATTCTTCTGAATTACTTCATATTTGATGTGTTTAATTGAGTGGAAAATGTGGTTGCCCATGGTGTTTTTGTTAGCAAATTAAGAATTTTAACAAATTAAGTTTAATCATATAAAATATATGATATAAATAAAATATATACGTAGGCCTACATGCCGATGTACAACAAGATTGGTTCCACAAAATCACATGAAAATTAATATATGCATGATAATAAGTAAGCTTAAAACCAAATAATATTATATACTAAAACAAGTACAGGGTAGTTAAAATATGCATCATAACAAATTAGAATACAATTAAACAGCACAATCATGACAGTTAATAACTATGATATTGAAAGAAAATAAATATATTTTCGCAACACATAGGTCATTATGTTTAATGTCAACAGACATACCCTAGTTATTAAAAACAGGGGAGCGATTTTTACACCGCACTGTACTGCACTCAGCGAACACGAGATGTTGTCTTAGTTGTGGGTCAACATCGTCGATGATTACATAGCAATAAGCCAGCATTGTGACATTGCGCCGTGCCCGAACGGCGATGTAGTCAGCCCACAATAGACCATAGTAGTGATCCTCTTCAATACTGGGAAGCAAGTATAAATGTTTTCCCCGATTTAAGCAAACTGGCGCTAGAGTACCTGACTGTCTCTGCATCATCTGTTGCAGTCGAGAGACTTTTTAGTATTGCAGGCAAGGTATTTCAACTAGAGATATGCCAACTGAGCGATTCAACATTTCAAAAACGTATATTCATCGGATGTTATTCACAGAAATGAATAACTGTATAATAGCATTCAATACTCAAATATGCAATAGATAAACAATTTATTGAGCTCACATTGACTATTAATATAATTCAATACTACAATATGCAATGAATAAACAAGTTATTCAACTCAATATGACCTTTGTTTCTTAATTTATGCATTTACCGGTATATTTTTATGCGTTATATTATACATTTGTACTTGGTACTTGGTAATTGTACCCAAGTACATTTGCAATGTACTTGGGTAGTACCCAAGTACATTTCGCAAAACCCTGTACTTGTACTTGTACTTAAACATTTTTAATGCACTTGTACTTGTACCCAAGTACTGAGTCGATGTACTTGCCCCGACCCTGCTATGTAGCGGTAATATTTAGAAAATCTAAAAGGCACATTATTCTGGATTTTGTGTGAATGTCTATCTCAGTCTTATAAAGTACGAGAGTACCAATCTATCAGCGTTATAGTCATTCTAGTTTATGCTGATAAAGTACAACCAATCTATTTTCTGCCTTGCAAAGAAAAAGGCAATATATGCTTGCCTTCCAAGTAACCAGATACTGTCTTTCAGCTTTACAGAACCCTATAGTGTGGGGTATCACTAAGTAAACACTGAATGACGTACACGCCATGAACACTGAATGGATTCCCCCTAATTATCATGACTAGCGTCATAAGTTGGCAGGCAGCCATACTGCCGTATACAGGCAACCAGCGGTAACTACTTACTTTTCCACTTTGTCCCCTTGGCTATGAAAGGGTGTATCTGCCACTTTACAAAGTGGCAGATACACCCTTTCATATCCAAGGAGACGACTCGTCACTTTATTGTCCTGGTTTATTGTAACTCGGTTTTGCTTTGTTATTTAACCTACACAGGCAACTCCCAGCAAACATAACAGGAGGGCCAACGTTATACCATAATTTGTTTAACGTGTGTTGTTTGATGGCAAACAGCAGTAACTGGTTACTTTCCCAGTCAGCAGTTTAGCTACAGCTAGTTACCTTAGCGGTCATTATATAGAACACGGATCACTAAACTATACAAAATACAGTCAGCTAAAATTTCTCTAGTATTATTATACGTTTGCAATTTTTGATCCACAAAAGTTGCCGAACAATGATTTCCATGAAAAGGGTTTATCCCAGCACACAGAATACATTGACCCAATGCTGGTTTACTGTTGGTCCATATTCAGTATATCACTGTATATGGGGGATGTGCTGTTATAATCGTTTTATTATCTGTTTAACCCTTTAACCGCCGGTGCCGCATATATTCGGGTTTTTTATTAACACATGAAGTACCACCTTTTGAACATGTTAAAGATAAAAAATGTGACATCAATCAACAATATTTGAAAAGAGTTGTCCTCCATTTTGTCAAATCTGAATAATTTTCACTCACTTGAAGTTGTGGATCGCGTCAGCGAGACACAACTTTAAGTGGGTGAAAATTCAGATTGAACAATTTGGCGGTTAAAGGGTTAAGGGGAGAAAAACAATGTCGGTTTGATGTTGGC